>RJWM01005956.1:0-87720 GCA_004363535.1 Dasyprocta punctata | reverse complement strand
ATACTACACATAAAAGGCAGGAAGAAGGGTGATTATCATTGTTCTTTTATGAGTGGTGCACTGTTCTGATGTTTTGAAGCTTGTGATAATTAAGTAACCCTACACTTTTCTCCCACACATTCTCCTCCCCCTAAACACCACCACATTCCTCCGGGGCTCTGTGGGACAGGCAGCCCACTTTCAGACCAGTTTCACTTGTGGATTCCCTAAGCCTCTCTAAGGCTACAACCCTGAACAAGTACTAGTGCCAAGTGTAGTCAGGTTTGTGCTTCCACCTGTGGCTTGTGTGATTGTAAAGATAGGTGAGAAACAAGCTGCTGTGCCCTGGTCAACAGAGTAGGGACAGTGTCTTTGTAATGGCAGACAGTGGAGTTCTTCAGGGTACACAGGCCAGCCCAGAAGAACCACATTCCAAGACACCCAGGGCCTTTGGCCAAACTCTGACTCCTCTTCTGTTTTCTTGAGCTCCTCACCAGTGCTTCCTGCAGATTGGAAACACTCAGTACGGTAACCCAAATAGCTGTTTGTGTGAGTGTCGTAGAATTTCATCTACACAGTGATAGCTGCAGCTGGACATGATGGTGCATGCTTCAAATCCCAGCAACACAGGTGGTTGAGGCAGGGGGATTGCCAAGTTCAAGGTCACCCTGGGCTACATAGCAAATTCAACTACATAGTGAACTATACTGCAAGACCATGTCTCAAAAGAGCAAAAGTAATTACTTTTCTGCAGCTTTTCTATTTTTTTGTTGTTGTTTTTGTTTTTGTTTTTTATTGTAATCCCAAATACTGAGTATGGTAGTCCAAGTATTGTAGTCCCTTTTCCTGTCTTCCTCACAATCCAACAAGTTATACTTATAATCCCATTAAGACGTTATTGGAATCCTGGCAAGTTAATTCCCTCCTCTCCCCCCCCCCGCCTGGCACTGGGGATTGAACTCACAACCTCGCGCCTGTCAGACTGTCAGACAGGTGCGTAAGTCACTGAGCCAAACTCCCGGCCCTGTTTTTTTGAGGCAGGGTCGCACTGTGTAACTCAGGCCAGCCTTGCACCCAAGCTGGCCTCGAACTCACAATGCTCCTCCTACGTCAGCCTCCCGAGTGCTGGGATTAAAGGCGTGCGCCACCACGCCCAGCTCTGGCAAGTTAATTTCTATCTACCACCTCCAATGCAACCCACAGCAAGAGTAAAGACACCAAGACATATTCAAAGTTAAGGGCAGCTCAGGGATCCTGAGTCCAGTCCTTTTGAGGATGTGCAGACAAAGGCCTGATCCTAGGCCTTGATCCTAGGCCTCTCCCAGAATTTATTATCTTGTGAAGAAGGGGGTGGCTCAAGGATGAATGACAGTGACAGTGAGTACGGCTTGAGCTGGCTAGCCAGGTAGAAAAAAACCATCCTTGCAAAATGGAGAAATAACAATATGCAAAAGGATCAATTTGCATAATTCAATTAAGGTAGCAACTGCATTTTTTTTGGAGGCTGTTGCTTCAGTTTCTGATAGGTAAACTTTTGTGCCCTGGGGAATCATAGCCTCTTTCTCAAGGTTCATACCTAGTCAACATTCCTGGAGCTGACTGGCTCTACCATCCTGCTGTGCTCATATATTTTACAGAGAGCACTATGTGAAGAAACAGGAAACTGATGGCTTTAGAGATTACAGTATCTTGGCTAGCCTTATTTGCAATGCTTAGAGCCAATTGAAGAGAGAAGGAAACACCATAGTCAACTCTGTAATTATCAGTATAAGGAAATAAGTCTCGATATAATCAAAGTTGCAGCAATTGTTCTGCATTTGAGGGGAGTCACTTGAATTGTCTCCCACAGTTTTTATTTTTCATTTTTCTGTTCTTTCAGAAGGGCCTCATTTTCTAGGTAATTCTTATGACTTAAAGAGAAACAGAGGCTGATAATTATTAGCTGATGAATGAATGAGGTCGGGCCGCCTGGACACATAGTGGGTCTTGCTTCCCCTTGAGTTCTGTAGCTTTGCATTTTACCTTCGCCAGTCTTTTAACCTACTTCATGTGCTGAGAAATGGAGTTCATACAACTCACCGAGATGCTACTGTGTTGTTTTAACTGCTTGCTTATACTGCATTATGTCTGGAAACACTAGCTGTATCTCATTTGGGAAGTCTCAGCTGGAAGAGGGTTTTCTGATAATTTCCCATGGTCTTGATTTGCTACACACATGTGGAGAAGATGGGCAGATTCTACCTAGCTCTTTCTGGGGAGTTTCAGAGACTGGATAAAATTGACTGAGGACAGGTTCCAGGACACACTCCTGTCTTCCAGGCTATTAGGGAAGTGAAGCAGGAGTATCATAAGCTTGAGGCCAGCCTAGGCAATTTTTGAAGGCCCTGTTGCAAAATTTTAAAAAGGTTTGAGAACATAATCCAGTGATAAAGCCACCTAGGGTTCAGTCTTTAGTACCACCAAAAGAGACTTGCAACACTTCCCCTCACATATACAGGAGAGACATCCGAAAAAGAGGTTAGATAATAGTTTAATGGGAACAGAGGCCGGAAGGGAATGCTATAGCACACTTGAGCCAGGGAGACAAAGGGACCAGTGTAGGCTTCTTGTTGCCTGCCCAGTGGAATAAGGAGAGGCTTGAGAAGGAACAGCATGTGTGACCAGTGAGCCCACCATGTGCTGTCACAGGGAGAAACTGTACTGGAGATTGTGACCATGAAGCTTTCTCCCTTTTTTTTTTTTTTTTTTTGTTCTGGGGACCAAACTCATGACCTCACACTTGCCAGGCAGTCGCTTATGCCAATGAGCTAAATCCCCGGCCCCTGCCATGAAGCTTTCTTGCCAGAAGCAGGAATCCCTACCCAGCACAAGATTAGTATTGGTGATGCACGTCTAGAATGCCCACACTCAGGAGGCTGAGGCAGGAGTACTGTGAGTCTGAGGCCAGTTTGGGCTACATAGTGAGATCATGTCTTTAAAAATAAAAAAATAAAGTAGGGATCAGTGAAGAGTGAAGCCACAGAGCACTTGAGATTCAGTGGTAGTCAACAGGCAGGCTGCTGGAACCACATCACTAGGGAATGTAGGGGCACAGGGCAGGTCCCTAGGAAGTAGTGACTCACTGTGCCAGGTGTTGCCATCCTAGCTCCCACCACTTTGTCCAAGCTTCACAGTGGCCTCTGGGGTAGAGAGAGTTCCTCAGAGGGTAATGGAGTCACCCACCCCATTATCCTGAACTACAGAGCTGGGCCTTGAGTACAAACCTGAGACAAGCTGTCATCAAGGGGACACACTGCACACAGAGTGAGTGCAGGCTAGAAGGAGTGTGGACAGGAAGGCTTTTACACATGAGGCAAACAGACCAAAGCCAGTCTGCAAACGACCTGCATGACCTTGACATGCTCACGCCCTGTGGGTCATCACCACTGGCTGCCCCCACACTCTGGCTCTCCATTGCTGGGGATTGAACAGGGCCTCACTTGTGCTAGCAAAGCGCTCTGCCACTCTGCACCTCAGCCCTTTCTAATTCTGTTTTGAGACAGGCTCCTTGTAGGTTGCCCAGGCTGGTCTTGAATTTGCAGTCAAGTAACGGGGATTATAATTGTGTGCCACCATGCCAGTCACCACTGGCTTAGAGTAAAGCTCACTAGTGCTGGAGCAAGTGCCAAGGGCTTTTACAAGTTCGCTGTGATTCATGACATCATTAGTCCACACCACCAGGCTCTCAGACCCCAGTGTTTAGCAACCTGCTTTGCACATCTTTTATGTGATCACTTTTATATACTTCCCTATCCCTTCAGAGTTATTAAAATTAGTGTGTTGTACAGCTTTTTTGTTCTTTGACAAAGGAGCAAAAAGCATACTAGAGGAAAGACAGCCTCTTTAGTAAACAGTGCTGGGAAAATTAGATGTCTACGTACAAAAGATTGAGTCTACACCTATACCTCTCACCATGTACTAAACTAAAATCCAAGTGGATCAAAGATCTAAATGTTAAAACAGAAACAATATGCTGGAAGATGAAATAGAACTCTTAAAGACATAGACGTAAGCAAGGACTTCCTGAACAGAACCCCAATGGCACAAGAAATAATACCGAAAATCAACAAATAGGATCATATCAAATTACAAAACTCCTGCACAGCAAAGGAAACAGCCAACAGAATGAAGAGACAATCTACAGAAGGGGAAAGAAGTTTTGCCAGCAACTCCTCAGACAAAAGACAAACATCAGGAATATATAAAGAACTCAAAAATTAGACTCCCCCCAAAATAAAAGACCCAATCAAAAAAAGGCAACAAAAATTAATACTTTTTAGAAGAAAACTACAGATAGCCAATAAATACATGAAAAAATGCTCATCATTGCTGACCATCAGAGAAATGCAAATTAAAACTACACTGCAATACCTTCTTACCCCAGAAAGAACAGCTATCACCAAAAAATCTAATAATAACAAATGCTGGCAAGACTGTGGGGGAAAAGGAGCCCTCCCACTTTGCTGTGGGAGTGTAAACTAGTGCATCCACTGCAAAAATCAGTGTAGAGATTCCTCACAAAACTAGGAGTACAAATTCCATTTGACTCGGCTATCTTCCCTCCTAGATATCTTTGCAGAAGAGTTCATATCATCCTGTTATAGGGATTTGTGCACAGTCATGTTCATAGCAGCACAGTTTTTGATAGATCATGGAAACAGTGTATATGCCCATCAGCAGATGAATGGTAAGAAAAATGTGCTGCTTATACACAGTTGAGAACTACACACCATAAAGACAAATGTGAGTCATTCATATGTGAATGAATGGGTGCAACTTGAAAGCACAATGTTAAGTGAAATAAGCCAGACATACAAGCTAAAGTATCACATGGTTCTTTTATATGAGAAACACTGTAAAATACATATATGTGTATGTATGCACACGGTATATACTAATAGTTTCTCTTAATTCATTGAATAGAACGTTTGTGTATTGTCTGGTTGGTTGGTTTTGGTTTTTTAAGACAGGGTTTCACTATGTAGCCCAGACTGGCCTCAAACTTACAGTGATTCTCCTGCCTCAGCCTCTCAAGTGCTGGGATTACAGGTATGTGCCACTATACCTAGCCTGTTTGTTTCTTTTTGTAGAATTTGCCTTACTTTTTCATAAAACTAAAAAAATCAATATATTGTGAAAAGAAATCTACACACATTTAAAATGTTGTCTGAAAGATAAATGTAGGTTCCTGGCTAGAAAGAATCACAGACTCCAAGGGCCAAAGGAGCTCTTGAGGCCCCCATGAATCTCTCGCATGGCAACATCTTTCTAGTACCTCCCTTACTAGGTTCTCCTACTTCCTCAGCTACACACTGTCTGCCCCATGCACAGACACAGCTGTTAGAAACCTCCTTTCTAAAACTGAGCTGAGTGAAGCCCAGCTCATTGTGAGCCTCACCCCTTCCCATTAGGAGTCACTTGTCCCTCTGTGACCTGAGACTGGGATTCAGCAGCAGGAAGCAGTTCCCTGTCTGCCTCTGTGGGGTGAATCCTTGGTAAAGTCTCAACTGACTTCACACCTGTCAATATCACCTGGGACTTGGTCTGCTGGAGGACTTTAGCACTCTGGCCTTGTGCCATGTGTAAAGATAAGCCACCTGCATCCCAGCAGTCCTAGAAGATGAGACAGAAGGATCACAAGTTTGAGCCCATCCTGAGGAATTTAGTGACTTGAGATCCTATCTTACAATAAAAAATATGAAAAGGGCTGGGCATGTAGTTCAATGAAATGACTTTAAATTCAGTCCCTACCACCACCAAAACCAGAGATAAGCTGCATTTTGTTCTCTTTTCTATTGGCATCATCTTGGATATAGACACAGGAACCAGACAGATAATGCCAGGCCAAGCCAGAGCTAACAGCTGCTGCAGAGAATACTCTAGGCCCAGTCCTGGGCACTGTCCTGGCTAGGGTGACAGACATCTGCTTGTGTGTTACAAAGCTAGGGTGAGAAGAGGAGAGGATCCAGAGAACCTCGCTGCTCTCATGGGCTATGTCTGCACTAGGAAGGGCATGTTGGGGCAAGATTGCAGAAATCAGCCTCACCTGTTTGTAGGCTTGCGTAGGCCCCTGGAGTTTCATATACACACTAGGGACGATCAAAATATGTGATGAATTTTGGCATTTTTTTAAATGTGCTACAGTAAAAGATACTTTTCCATTATCCACTTGCTTCAAACACTTACCTCACTGTTCTTGCCATTAATCCCCCTCACTTTAAACACACACATCCCAATGTCCTTGAAAATTTCCAAAGTTGTTCTTGAAGTCCTCTTTCATGGGTGTCTTTCCAGTATGTAATCAAAAATATAGTGAAGGTTGCTGCCAGGTGCCATCTAATGGAAAGGCAGGCTCATAAAAGCTGTGTCCTCATCCACCTTATTCACCAGATCTGACACCATGAGACTTCTGGCTCTTCCCAAAGTCAAAATGGCCATGAAAGAGAAACATTTTGATTGGATTCAGGACATCAGGGAAGCCACAGCAGTGCAACTGAAGACACTCAGGAAAGAGGACTCCAGAACTGCTTCAGGAAAGTGGCAAGAGCAATGAGATAAGTGTGTTTGAAGGAAGGGGGGTTAATGGAAATGTGTGTTTTACTTAATAAATTCATTCACCATATATTTCAACCATGCCTTGTACATTTAATTGAAAAGCAAAATTGGTTTGTTTTCCCAGTACTGGGATTGAACCCTGGGCCTTTGTACTGAGCTACATCCTCAACTCTTTTTTTTTTTTTTAATTTTTTATTTTGAGACAGAGCCTTGCTAAGTTGCCAAACTTGTGATCCTCCTGCCTCAGCTTCCCAGAATGTTGAGATTACAGGCATACACTGCTATACCTGATGCAAATTGCATTTACATTTGTGTTTTATATCCTGCTGTGTCTATGAGTATGCATAAATGGAAGGGGAATAGAATAAACAGAAACTTGCTTGGTAGCACTCGACAAGCAAATTCAGGTACAAAACTTGGACACTTCATTGTGAACAGTCAAAATGATTTGTTATTACATGATGAGTTTACACACCTGAGTGGTTTCCACTTTTTGTGTCTTACAGATAATGCTATTACAAACATTACCATACACATTTTTATGTGGAAATGGGTTTTTATTTCTCTTCAGAATTCCTGCCCATGTGAAATCTGGGTTTACCTTTGAGGAGCTACCAAACTGTTTCCAGAGCAGTTGCCCCACCATGTTCTCTCTATTGCAAGCAGGCTTCAAGCCTCCATGTCACCACAGACAGGGTTATTTTCCTGTCATGTGGTCCCTGATCTTTCTGTATCACCTTCTGCCACCTGGCATCAGGCTGCCTCCGTCAGCCATTGTGGTGCCATCCCATCCCTTGGTGGCTGTGGAATTGGGTGGCTGCAGAATTGGGTGGCTGCCAAACAGATGCTTTCAAAGGGAGTTGTTTGATCTGGGTTTCTGGACTCATTTCAGAGTGGCATCACAGTGTTGGGTGTCACACAGATCTGGGCTGAGTCCTTGTTCCCTGTTGTGTGGCCTTGACCAGGTCACTGTGGAATTTGCCAAGCTTCAGTTCCTCCTTGTGAGGTAAAGGTTAGAAGTCTGCCCTCCTGGGGCTGTGGACGTGATTTGCATAGCGGGCGCTGAACAAATGGTAGCAGCTTTTGATGCTGTTGCTCCTTTTTCATTCGTTCTGTGAGCCACATGGAATATCAAGTGAGATCTACAGCAGTCCTAACAAGCCTGAGAGACTGAGCACATGGGCCTAGCAGGTGGAATGGTGGCGACCACGACCACTTGTGTCTGTGTGCTCCCCTGCCTGCTCCCCAGCCAGACAATCAGATAAGGACTGCTTGCTACCAGACACAGCTGTCCCTTAAATGCTAAGAGCTGCACACTATATTGCTTTCCTTTTTATTTTGGTTTAGCTTTTTGGCACTGGGGATTAAACCTGTGACCTTGTGCTATGCATATTCTCAATTGTGAGCTCCACCCCCAGTGAGACTAGCACTTAGAAACTCTCCAGCCCTTCCCTGGTGAAGAAAGAACTCACACTGTCACACACTCCGAACACTGCAGCATATGGGGCTGAAGCAGTACACTTGCAGAAGCAGTATGATAGCGTAGTCTTCCGGCACCTGGTGGAAATGAGATCAAAAGATGGCATCTGTTTCCAAGCCAGTGGCCTGGGCAGCAGGCGAAACAAGACAGAGGTGCAGAGTGTTGTCCTGCATACCAGGGAGGGTAGTAGGAAACAGAAGCAAGAGTACGTGAAGGATAAGAAATGCAGGTGCCTACCAAGGATGGCAGAGAACTATCAAACAGGATTCAGTAACAGTAGAAAGAGTCAGGCTACACTTCCTCCCCATGCACACCCTGTGCTGAGGACTGAAGCCTGGGTCTTGACACAGAGCTAAACCCCCAGCCCTTTTTTTAAATTTTTATTTTAAGGCAGTCTCACCAAGGCTCTGTGTTACCCAGGCTCTGCTCAAACTTGAAATCTCCTGCCTCAGCCTGCCAGAATGCTAGGATTACAGGCATGCACCACCATGCCTGCTGAATTTTTAGATTTTTAAATCCTTGTTTCTTAAAGAAAAGAGTGGAGTTAGCTGGGTGTAATGACACAAGTCTCTAGTCACAGCACTCTGGGAGGCTGAGGCAAGAGAATCACAAGTTCTAGCTCTAATCTCCAAAAAAGCAAAAGAGAAGAGGACTGGTAATGCAACTCAGAATGAGGGCCATGGGTTCGTTCCCCAGTGCCAGAAAGAAAGAAGGAAAGAAGAAAGGAAGGAGTTTAAGATAGAACACGGATGATACAACACAAAAATTACCTTAAACAGAGAAGTTCTTTATATTACTTAACAATGTGTGGTGGATTAACTAATGGGCAACTTGTGACATCCACCTGAACTGAATCAGTGTGATTCTGGGTGGGGAAGGCCCACTTGAGGATTGTTGCCAACAGCCTAAAAGGAGAACTGGAGCGGAAGATGGTGTGCTGTTGATTCTCCTGGAGAAGCTTGTCATGCTGGTTTTCCTGATATGAACTCAGCTGCTTTCATCATTGGAGGAGCTCAGGTCCTCACTGTCACTGAGATTTGAGATTGGCTGTGGTTCTCTTCAGGCAAGCTCAGGTCCTTAACTTGAGCATCACTTCCTTACTCCAGTGCAGATCCCTCAGCCAACTAGCCATAGATCCTTCATTCCACTGGTGCAGACTTTCTAGCTTCCACCACTGGCCTTTGGGCCTTCCCAGTGCAGATCCTTAATACAGACTTGCATCAGACAGTGTGGGCTCTAGGCCTCCAGTTGAACTTGTGAAGGACTTTTCCACAGGCTCTAGGGCTTGAGCTGAACTCATGAAGAACATTGCAATGGAATCCAGGCCCTCAGCTGGATTCTTTGGGTATCTAGTGTGTGGACAGATCTTCTGCACTCTTCTGCATTTGACTGTCTGAGTGAATATTGCAAAATAATCCTATAAATTATGTGTCCTCTAATCTGTTTCCTTGAAGACCCTGATTACAAAAGTATGTATACTATAGGTGTGATCCAAAACAGAGGAAAGGATGGACTAGTGTTAACCAGACGTATGGTCATAGTTCTTGTGTTTTTTGGAACCTCTGGGGCACACTTCAGAGCTGCGTACCACATTGTGCTGTGCTGCAGGGGACGGGGAGGTGAGCCCTGCCAGCCACCCTGACAGACTGAAGTGCTAGTTCAGCCCCATAGCTGGACATAGTTCCTTCTTCCCTCGTCTCACCCTCTTCCTGTCTTGTGTCTTCAGCATGTAGTCTTCAGCTTGATGCTACCTGCTGAGTTTTTTTTTTTGGAACTGGGAATCAAACTCAGGACCTCATGCTTATCAGGCCAGCACTGTGCCACTGAGCTATACCCCCAGCCCTCTGCTAAGCTTTTGTTCAGTCCCTAGAACTCCAAACACCACCTGTTGAGCTTGCCCCAGTACTACTGTCAGACAGCCCACTTCCCAGGCTCTGATCCGAGCACCTCCTTCGAGTCCTGCTGTGGGCCTGCTGTGGTCCATCCTGGATCCTGTGTACCTTCCCCTGGAGGGCACCAGTCAGGGTCCTCTGTGCATCTCCCCATCTTCTCTGTCTACCTGCAGTCTCTGTTCTTGTCCTGCAGACCTGGTGTGTCAACTAGGTCCTAGACACCAAGTCCAGTTCTAGCTCACAGTCAGAGCTCTTGGGTGTGGGCTCAGTGCCAGACACACAAAATGAATGAAGCTCCCTGCTCCCAGGGAACCTTTCTTTCTCTGATCTTCTTGTCTGTGGTTGGCCACAGCCACTTGGGCCTCTGTCCTGTCCTCAGACATGCTAGCTGGCCCCATCTTGAGAATTTGTGCTGGCGTCCTGCTATGTGCAATGCTCCTCCTACCACACCTCTGTGTTCCTTGTCCTCCCAGCCACTATTGCTCCCACTTGAGTCCCATCCCTTGTTACTGAGAGTGGAGCAGAAAAATCACCTTTCTTGGGAGCACTGTGTCCCGGCACTCAGCCACCTCTTCCTGTCAATCTTGTTTACTGTTGGTGTTCCTGTACCTGGAGTTGTCTTGGTCCCCACCTTTCCCTCCTGAGGGTGGTACTCAGGGTACAGAGGACGGTCACTGTGCTATCCAGGTATGGCTGCCCTATGCTCTGGCCCTCCAGGGTCTGAGACACAGACACCAGGTGAGTGAGCCTACCAGGGAAGAAGGGAGTCACCAGGGAGTGCAGGAAGTCGGTTTCCACTCATGAGGTTTGTACACCCCAGCTTGTGCCTGTCCTGCACAGCTCAGTGCAAAGGCAGGGCTGCCTCAGAATCTGGGTAGTGCAAAGCTAACTGGGACTCCAGACATCACTGTAGACACTGCACCCTGGGAACACTGGTGAAGCCATGCTGCTGTGTGGTTGGCTTTGTGACAAGCATTCCCTGTCACCCAGGCTGCTCAGTTCATTTGTCCTTCTGTTATCCTCCTTTGCAGAGTGGACTTGGGCATGGATACAAATTGCACTAGGAAAGACACAGAGTGAATCAAATTGTGATCTGTCCCTTTGTAGATGTGAACGATTAGAAGAACAACTAAATGACCTAACAGAACTCCACCAGAATGAAATCTTGAACTTGAAGCAGGAGTTGGCCAGCATGGAAGAGAAAATTGCCTATCAGTCCTATGAACGGGCCCGGGACATCCAGGTAAGTGTAAAGAATGTTTACAGAGGATTAGAAAAGAAGACAACAAGAAGAAAATCAGCGGGACAGTGTTCAGAAAAGCTTGTGCTCGCTGTGGTACACCTGCCTTCTTGATGACTGAGGCATGATTTCGGACATCCATGCAGATCTTGAGAGGTTCGCCTGGCTGGGAGATGTGTCTGAATCACAGCAAATCAGAGTGTTCCATCCACTGGTTGCTGTTTCCAGAGCTGCTCTGACACTCCTAAGGCCGTCTTGCCTCTGCTCTTATATAAGAGATGGGGCTTCTGTCACAGCTGCCAAATCCATGTCTCTGGAAGGTACATCACTATTTGGCATTAATGTTTCAGACAAACAGCCTGTTTTATCCCATGGAGAAATAGGAAGTTTAGATTTGTTTTTTTCAAGAGGTCCATCTGAGGGACCAGGTTTCAGTGGTTTCCTGCAGAGGCCTCTTGAAAGAACCTGGTCCTAAAGAAGGGCAGTGTCCTGGAAGAGCTCAGCGGAGCCATCAGCAGCCACCAAGGGCACCGCCTCTAGACCTGGAGTCCTGTTGATGTTTCCTGCAGTCCTCCACAGGTGGTTCTAGACAGAAAAGCACCCGGGTCACCTAGTCTAGCTGGCTACAGGCCTGTGTTGCCTATACCTACCTCACCTCTGGGAAAGCAAGGTGATTGAAACCCAGGGCCAGGCACTGTCTAGGGACACGAGCTCTGGTTCCTGGGTAAACTCTGGGCAAAGGTCTTAGCCTTGACGGGAGTAGCTCTCTCGTGATGCTTGGTCCCATGTGTGAGAGCCACCAGAGGGAAGTTTTTCTCATCAAAGAGGTCAGTTCCTTCTCACTGATGTTGGGTGCTGGCTGAATTAGAAAACACAAGGCAGGGTGTACAGGGAGGCATGCTTGGAAGAAGCCCACAGCAGTGGTTTTAGGTTGAAGAAGTTGGAAACAACCTCAAGTTCCCAGGAAGGAACTGACTGAAACAGTGGGACACACCCAGTCTGTAGCATGCTGGGCAGTGGGTAAAAACACAAGGGATCTCCAGGTATTGGCCTGGAGTGGGCTTCGAGACCTATTGTGCAGTGAAAAAGTAAGTTGTGTTGGATTCCTACAGAACACTGTTGCTGTTGAGCTAGGAAATAAAAATCAGTTCCTAACCTCTCTAGCTCCCTAGTTGTAAGGCTGGGCACTTTCCAGACTGGGTTTTCAAATTAAAATCTGTGTTTACATTAAATAACTATGTGTGTCCTATGTAACTTAGATTAATAATTTTTAAAGGAAAAAGAAATCAAACATTTGTGGTCTTGTCATGAAACTGCTAGATCAAATAAATTAAGGTGGCCAGCTTTCTGGGATGCCCAGGGTACAGGAGCAGGTGTTACCTACCTGGGGGAGTCCTAACTGGGCAGATGGGTGGTGTGTGTGCAGGGCAGCAGGCCTAACCTGTCCCGTCCCTGTCCTGTCCCATCCTATCCTATCCCATCCCATCCCATCCCACCCCATCCCACCCCATCCCACCCCACAGGAGGCCCTGGAGGCATGCCAGACCCGCATCTCCAAGATGGAGCTGCAGCAGCAGCAGCAACAAGTGGTGCAGCTGGAGGGGCTGGAGAACGCCACTGCACGCAACCTGTTGGGCAAACTGATCAACATCCTCCTGGCTGTCATGGCCGTGCTCCTGGTCTTCGTGTCCACGGTGGCCAACTGCGTGGTCCCACTCATGAAGACGCGCAACAGGACGTTCAGCACTTTATTCCTCGTGGTTTTCGTTGCCTTTCTCTGGAAGCACTGGGACGCCCTCTTCAGCTACGTGGAACGGTTCTTCTCGCCCCCTAGATGATGCTGCCCAACACAGTGCTCCTGCCCACGGTGCACATGGAGAGCAAGACAGCGGCCAGCCTGCTCAGGAGCCCCTGCAGCAGCGGAAGAGTTGAGTGAATCTGTTTACATTTAGAATAATGTTTTTTTCTTCAAGAGACACAATTGCAATAGTATTTTTTAGATTTTATCCAAGAAGTTTTTTTGGGCGAAAATCTTGGATCATTTTTATGTAGCATGATTTCCTTGGGATGCAAATCTTAAACAGTCCTTTAACATGAACCCACAGTCAGGGCACACTGAAGGGCATTCGGAATCGTGGCTTGACGGACTGCACTCAGACTCCTGAAGAGATACAGAACCGGGAAGGACAGCAGTTATGACACCCTCCCTGCCTAGGGCCACTCCACGCCCAGGCTGACTACTGTGAAATCTGACCACATTCCAGGTCTGAATGCTTGGATCCAGGGTGAAAGGACACACATGTTCCCCGGCTTCTCACCCCAGTTGGCCACTGGTGCAAACCTGGACACATGCTCACTGGTGAACACGGGCTCTGACCCTGCCAGGAGCTGTGAGAGCACCGTGCCCAGAAGGACCCTGCACAGTCCTGCAGTGTTGTGAAGTGGCCCTCTAAATCCTTCATTTTAAGCAAAATCCCTGGGCCATACTTTTAAGGGTTTTTTTATATGTGTATAGTTACCAATTTAAAAATAAAAACCCGAACCGCATACTTGAAGAATGTAATACTCAAACTCTCAGTGCTTCCTTATGGTTTCTAATAGGATTTTTATTATTGTTATTATTATTATTATTGGGTTTTTTTGGAAAGGGTTGGGAAGGTCTTTTATTTTTCCTTTGAAATAAAGAAGTGCTGTTTTTAAATGAAGATGTGTGGATATGTAAGTGTGCTGCCCCTCCTGTCCGGGACAGTTCAGGGAGAGCCTTGCTGTCCACACTGCCCTCTGCAGCCCCTGGCTCCAGATACAGCTTGCACTTCCTCCTCTGGCTGCTGCTGCTTTCTGGTGTCCTGCTGCCCCCACACAGCCACTTCCTGAGTGTGGCTTGTTTGGAGAGGCAAGGGGTGTTCAGGGAGAGGGGGCTCTTTCTGCAGACCAGCATGGTAGGGCTGGGACTGTGCTGCCCAGGTAACGTTCCTCTGGTGACCTTGGGCTTGGAATGTCTTTAGGAGAAATCGAGACTGTGTTATGAGAGTCATAAGTAATTCCTCATATACCCTTAATTTATTGTTTAACACCCCGAATTACCAAAACCAAAGCGACACGGAGTCTTCTGTCTGCATTCTGGCCCCAGCACCCTTAATCGCAAAGCTTTATTCTGTTTGCCTAAGAGAATCAACTGAAGGGGATTCTCCTGAAGAACAGAAAAGGAAATGTCAGGTTAGAAGGACCCAGATTGTGAGTGTGAAATGTTGCCAGCTTCCTCCTAATCGAGATAGACTTACTAACCTAACCCTGCTCAGTGGACTTTTTATAGGCAGTATAGGAAATGAGCTGAGCCTTCTTCCCCACCTTGTAGCCAGCTCCATCGTCATGGAATTTAAACTTTTAGAGCTTATCTAGAGAGCCTGATTAGTCTTTTCGTATTATCCTTAGTCTTGAGTCACAAATGCTGTTCCCTGACAGCCTCGTTGTCTGCAGCCATGTGACACACAGGGGCGCATACTCTTACCTGCGGAAAGAAGCCAAGCCGAGCGCACTTTGCCTATTCCCCATGCCAGGACAGCTGTGGACTAGGTCAGCTCTGGCCTGCCTGTCAGGACAGCTGACTTGACGGCTCCAGCCTCCTTGTGCTGTGGTGAGCTGGCCTTCTCAGCTGGCATATTGTCCCCATAACCGTGTTGATGCTTAACTCAGGTACCCCAATCCTCACCCATCACCTCACAGCACCCAGAGCAGGGACCACAGGGGTGTGATTTCTCCTCTTCAAAAGATGTTCATGCCAAAACCAAATTGACCCCAAGCTTGCGTGCTTAATGTGTTAACTTTGCCTGAAGGTATTGCCGTGACCATAGCAGGAGTGCCAGAGGATACCTTGACCCTGTCAATCCAGCAGTTTCTGGTTTAGCTTAGTTGCTCAGAGTAGAGAAAGATGCCAGCCAGGCTGGTGGAAAGATGCTGTAGCTGCAGTTATGGTTTTCCCAAACACAGCCTTTGAGGCCCCTGCTTCCCGGAGCTCTCATGTTCACAGGCACTAGACAGAAATCTCAGTGACAGCAGTGATGTGGTTCCCATGGCCTAAGGACAGTTTTCTCTCTTGAAAGAAGGTTTCACCTCCAGAAAACCCCCTGGAGTCACACCAGACAGGCCAGGCTGATTCCCCTTCTTCCTCAGACCATTTTGGGAAGGATGTCGGTGCAGGTCAGGCACACAGTGACTTTCTCACTCTCATGTCCCCTGATCATTCACAAGGCCAAACTGTGGTCTGTATTTAGTATTTTCTGAACCCCTGTGTCTGTTTTCGTGCCTGCCCATCCTTCTCACTGCCCAGCCTGGTTGCCTTTGAGTTTCGCTGCATTGTGCCTGTTCTTGGACTCTCCTATCTGTTCAGACCCCTTTTGATAACTTCATACTATGGTCTCATATCTGTTCTGAGTGGAAACTTCTCACTTCATGCTTCTCTTTAAAAAAAGACAGTGTGCACCCCCTCTGAAATGAAGCATTCCTTGACTGTGCATCTGTGCTGCTCGTGCCAAGCCAGGTGAGCGAGGCTGGCTGTGTGGTGACTGGGGGGCTGCTCAGTGCACCCAACCAGGAAGGAAGGCTTCCTACTCCACTGGCTCCTGACCATCTAAACAGAGGTGAAAACTTCCACATCTTGAGTAGGTCTTCTCTCACCTGTCCCACCTAGTGAGATTGACTCCAGGAGGAGCCTGGGAATCGAGCCTTCCTTGCTGGCCATGCCTAGTGGGGAGCATGCCATGGTGTGGTTTTGATGGTCTATGGTTCTGTGTCCGACTCCATGTTCCACTGTGGTGCAGCCAGAAGAATGCTGGCCTCCACATGGGTTCTCGCAGGGAGCTGCCCTTCAGCCTTGGGAAATACACATCCAGAACCAAAACCAACATTAGGATCAACAAACCGGCACAGACAAAAGCATGGGTCCTACAACTACCACCCCCACCGAAACCTGGGATTTCAAGTGTGGCTCTGAGAGTTTTAACATTTCTGTGTGTTGTGTATGTTAGGGTACCCCTCTGTAGGGACTGACTACTAGACTGTGTTTTATCCAAGTGTGTAAGAATAAAAACTCACCTGCACGAATTGGAGGTATAGAAATGACACTTGTGAACGCGTGAACGTTAACACTGTAGTTGATAGACCTTAAGCTGCTAATTGTTGAGAGAGAATTAAATTTGTGTTCTGTCTGGTTGCTGCTGGTTGTCAGCAGCACTTTTACTGTACATACAAATGAAAATAAAGACCTCAGCTATTAACCCGGTGGTCAGACTCAGGTTTATTTTGCTGCTTCTTTTTGTACGCTCATTGTCCAGTGGCAAATATTTCATTCTGAAAACTTTCCCCTGGTTTGCACATTAAAAAGTGTGAGAGTGTGCGTGTGTGTATGTATGCGTGCATCCGTGTGTGGGGGTGGGTGTGAGTGGGTGTGTACGTGCTCCTGCACGTGTACCGTATCTGGGAGCTGTAACTACTGCCCGGCCGCTCTGACAGCATTCTGGGCTAGCACTCTCCTGTAGCTCCGTTAAACTCCCTCAGTTCTCTGGAGAAGTACTCAAGCAGCATCGCCCAAATCCAGCATCTGCTGACCCAGAGTGAGCATAGTAACGCCTGTCCATCCTTCCAAGACCACTAAAACTGTTGTGATGGGTAGGAACACACCTATTTTAGCATTTAACATTCCAAGGTACTTTATGTACACATGAAAAAGTTATTATCCAGCCTGATTCTATGTATTCTGTTGAAGTAGTAAACTGACTTTTTTTTAATCCGTGGTGCTGGGTTTGAAGCCCAGGCATATACACGCTGTGCAGCTGCTCTGCTGCTGAGCTACATCCCAGCCCTCTTACTTTTTTTGACTTTGAGATATGGTCTCACTAAGCTGCCTAGACTGGACTCAGACTTGCCTTTCTCCTGCCTCGTCCTCCTGAGTTGCTGAGATTACAGGTGTGTGCCACCACGCCTGGCCCCGGAGATAGTAACATCTATCAGGACTTCCTGATGAACTTGGGGAAGCTTCTACAAGGCCAGAAGTGACAGGGACTACGTGGGCCCTGATACCTCCGTCCTTCACAGCCCCAGTGCAGATGCCAGGTTTCGGCCCAGCTGGCACACTTTGCTCTCGTCTCTTAGCCAACCTACAAACATGATCACAGCCTGATTCTGACTAGAGGGGTTGTGAGAGCAAGGACTCTCACAACAGGTGAAAGCTTTAGAAATTGTTGTGGGAATGAGAGTCCCCCAGCTTCTTGAAGTAATGGGCCAGGATGCCATGCACAGGGGCTTCTTAGGCAGCACTGTGAACACCACATGCTGGAGTTAGTTTGTGCATATGGGATGCGCAGAGCAGCCGTGATGATGAAACATGTCATTGCAAAGGTTGCATTAAAAATAGAGACGGCTGGTAACCTGAAAAGCTATGGAAAACAGACTGGGCAGGGCCAGCTAGAAAGTGTACTCCTCAGCCCAAAGACTCGGATGTACTTCTGTAACTCCCTGGGCCACGTGGACACTGCAGACTTAACCCCACATCTCGGCAGGGACGAGCGCCCAGCACCGTGCAATTAACCAGCTCTTGCTCCCCAGCTGTGCAAGAAAGGAAGCTGAGACGGTCAAGTGTGTTGCCCAGAATTGCTGTTAGGAAATGGGAAGTTAATACGGTGGGAAAAAAGGTGTACACCACGTACGTGACAGAAGGTGAGTATCCACGATGCATGACTAAGAGCACAAATCAGTAAGAAAAGAGCCCGTAGAAAAGTATGAAAGGTTGCAAACAAACAGTACACAGAAAAATAAATGGCCAGTAAGCACTCCAAAACATGCCTTGCTTCCTGTGCAGTCCACTGAAATGAGTGCAGCCAGTTATGGCAGAATGGGTCGTCACCGTGTGTGTCACCGTGTGTGCCAAGAACCATGTTTGTCATTTACCTGTCCATGTGATGTATGGGGACATCACATTACTTGGTCTGGGCTGTGACTCTGAGAGGGATGAGGGAGGAACAGAAGTGAAGCGAGACTTCATGCTTGGCTTCTGTGAAATATGAGTCTCAGAACACACTCGTGGGGATTTTAAACATATAAAAACTCTTTGGGAAAAAAATGGGTCTGTCACAGAGGCAAGGAAAGGATCACGCTCCGGTGTAAGGCTGTGCTGGGTCATCTAAGGCCTCTGCCAGTGTGGCCTCCCTGCTCCCCCAGGACTCGAGCTGGTGCTCACGGGGTGTCCCGCTGCCAGGCCCCGAGGGCAGGAGGAAGCATGGGGACAGAGGTGACCAGTCTTCATCCCCAGCACTGACAGCACCTCCACACGACTGTCACGGAGGTGTGCCAAGCCAGGGAAACCAAGTCCCATTGGCGCAGGCGGGGCACACCTGCCAGACAGCTGGGGGGGGGCTCTGTGAAGGCAGTGGGGCTTCTGGGCTGGAAGATGGTGGGGGTAATGGCTTCTTTTTTTTCTCTTTTGGTCAGAGCGAGGGATTTGTGTCTGCTAAGTCCCCAGCCTGAGGCGATGGTTTCCAGACCAGCAGGAATGAGTGATGTCCTCAGGTCGGAAGAGAAGGACTGGCAAAGCCACAGAACTGCGAGGCCAGGGCAAAAAATTTAAGCATGACTGGAATCCTGGATGGAAGTGGGAAACCATCACAAGGAAACTGAGGCAGCCAGGAGGCCATGGTGCTGCTCAGCGAGGGCATGCATGTAACATACAGCGACTCCCAGCTGTGCCCCAGCACTGCGAAGGAGTCATGAGCAAGCCCAAGCTCCAGGCCCGTGGACTGTGTGACCATTCAAGAAGCCAGGACAGTGAGGTAGCTGCCTTGAGCCTGCAAGTAGTTATGATACAGCCCTTTCCCAAGGAACAGGAGTCTGTTTCTTATGTCATGCAAATCAGTGGGGTGGCTGAAAAATGCTGTCCATGGTGTTCAGTGTTTTATCTGTTGATCCTGTAAGATGGAGAGATTTGCAGTTTTTTTCCTAACCAGAAACTGAGTGTGTAGGAAACTCTTTTAAAAACAAAAATCCCTGCTACCATCAGCATAAAAATCCAGAGTTGCATCCAGGCTGACCCTTGCTGGGCCTGGCTCGCAAGCTGGTGATGGTATCCAAAACTTCCGCTGTGTCAGAGAACACACTGGCCAGAAAGACACCAGAAGCCTCTCGGCCATAGAGAGAAACTTGCCAAAGGGACACGTGGATGACTGGATTGGTAAATATGGTTTTTTTTGGTTTTTGGGGTTTTTTGCTTTTTGTTTTTTGTTTGTTGTTTGTTTGTTTGTTTGTTTTGAGACAGGGTCATGCTGTATATAGTGCAGCTGACTGACCTTGAACTTTATGTACCCTAGGCTAGCCTCAAACTCTTGGCAGTCTTCCAGCCTCAGCCTCCCCAGTGCTGGGATTACAGGAGAAAATACAATTTCTACTTTCAGTTTTTAAAGCAGGTCAGGGTCGGACATTTTCATGTTTGCGGCCATGTCCTTGGTGCTTGGAGCAATGTGTGGCACATAATTGGTGCTCGTTAAAAGGGGAACTTGCCAGGTGCTACTTGGGAGACTAAGACAGGAGGATCACAAGTTCCAGACCAGCCTGCACAACTTGTCAGGACTGAATCTCAAAATTTTTTTTAAAATGAAAATAAAAGGAGCGGAGAGAGAGCTGAGGAGATAGCTCGGCACTCACTGGGCTCAGAACCACAGAAAATCAAAACTGTGGAACTTCAAAACTGCTACTTACTAAATCCTATGCTGTACAGAGCCCACCGTCCTCACCTCAATTCTGGACCCCCTAGCTGCCCTCGGGAGGAGGAGGCACCACTTCCATTCTGCAGATGAAAACAAAAGCAGGAGCTAGGTCTGGGTTTCTTGCTGGGGACAGGTCATTTCCCAGTACAGCAGTCAGGGCCCAGAAGGGGCTGAGTCTGACCCCAAAGCTCATTCCTCCTACAGGCTGCTGCCCAAGACTCAAGATGCAGAGCGCTTGCCTGGGTGAGTGAGAACTTGGACAGCACCTCCTGCATCCCACCAAAAGTGTGCCTTAGACATGATGTGACCTTGAGAAGGCAAGCCACCTGCTCTCTGCACCTTCATGTCCTGCTACAGTCACCTGAACCCCTCCCAGCCACAGAGTCCTGGTGCCCAGTGCCCACTCACAGACTGGCCCAGGCCACAGTGGAGCTTCTGGCTGAGTCCTCAGTCCAGCCATGCCGGGGTTGGGCATGGCTGGAAACAGAGGCAGACGCCTTCGAGGTGGGCAGTGGGCACTCTGCTTGTGTGGTGCAAAACAGTGCACAATCCCGGGAGAAAACCTGAGGACCCCTCTCAGCCACACAGCATGGGAGGTGAAGCACTGAGGGGCCGCTCATCAGTTGGCCACGCCTGCCCTGGGGAACCTAAGGTCCTTGATTGGTCAGAGCTTGGGCATCACAGCATGATGTAACCAGTAGTTCAAAGCAAGACAGATGTCAGTCCTAGCCCCTTCAGTTTCAACTTCCAGCGACAACTCAAAGCTCAGACCCGCAGTACACTGTCTGAGAGAAGTCACCACAAGTAGATTAAAACTGTCTCACATGTTCTTCCTAAATAACATAATGCATGATTTTAATATGTAGTTTACTCCTCAAGCACAAAATACAAGAACTTTAGGCATCAAAACACAACTTTTGTCCATTTTAGATGCCCAGTCACGAGGCTCTCTCCATTTTAACGCTCTTTGGTTTCTGAGGTATTTATATTAAATTGACTTGGAGGTTTTCAACGGGTCCTTGTTGTAGAGAATTAGAGGATGTCATTTGTGTGGAAGTTCAAGCTGGGGCCTGGGCACACAGCTTAGGGGAAGAATGCATGCCAAGCCTGCATGGGGCTCTGAGTTTGTCCCAGCACCAACAAAGACAGAGTCTCCTCGCTAGGTCAGTGGGCAGCTGGCAAAGTCCTGGAAGCTGCACCTTTTCCCTCCACCCTCAGCTCAGAACCCTTCATTTGTCCCCTTCTCAGAAGAACACGTCCCAGGCTGACCTCGCTGCTTCTGGAGTTCCCTGGGTCACCCTGACGAGGGTGTCCGTGTCAAAGGCCTGGACCCAAGACAGAAGGGGATGCTGGTTTTTCCCTACACTAAAAATAACCCAGATCCTAAACTTTTACTTGTATCTTTTCCTGTGGCACTGAAGATCAAACCAAGGGCCTCACATGCTAGGTGAGTGCTCCAACACAGCCACATCCCTGGTCCTGTTTTTTGTTTTGTGTTTTGTTTTGTTTTGTTTTAAAACAGAACCTTGCTATGCAGCCCAGGCTGGCCTAGAACTCAGGATCCTCCTGCCTCAGCCTCCCAAGTGCTGGGCTTGTGGATGTGTCCATCCTACTTAATGTATTTGTCCTTTTTGATTTTTTGTTGTTGGAGGTTTTTTTGGGTGAAATTCACATAACATGAAATTAATCATTTTAAAGCAAAAAACTGAGCAGTGTCTAGTACATTTACAGTGTTGCACAGCTACCTCCTCCCTGGTGTGAAAGCATTCCCACCACACTGAAAGGAGGCCCCATCCTCCCCTTCTTCAGCCAGCCCCTAGTAGCTACCACATGCCTTCTGTCTGGTAGCTTCTCCCCTAGGTGTCGCATACAAATGACTCATACACTGTGGCTGTTTGTGTCTGGCTTCTCTGACACAGCTGAAGTTTCTGAGGCTCCTCCATGTTGTATGGTAGCACACATCAGGACTTCCTTTTGATGGCTGAACACTATTCCACTGTGTAGTTATTGTGAACACTGTGCTGCTTTGAGTACTTGCTTGCAATTGTTGCAGCTGACACCTAGGAGTGTTCTGAGTCATGTAACAATTACATTGCAAACTTCTGTTTCTTTTTTTTTTTTTTTTTTTTTTTTTGAGACAAGATTTTACTATGCAGTTCAGGCTGGCCTTGAACTCACTTTGTAGCCCAAGCTGGCCTTGAACTCACAGTGATCCTCCTGCCTCACCCTCCCAAGTGCTGGGATTACATGCATGTACCACCATGCCCTGCTATGGCAAACTTAAAGACTTACAGCCTCCCTCTGTGATGCCTGCCCCAATCTCTCCCTCCAACTGTTAGACTCACAAACTCTCAAAGTGGCTGCTGTTAGCTTCTAGGTGGTTTTACACACTGCATCCTTCAGGAAAACAGCTCTCCCCTTCCCACTCCCTCAACTCCCACAGCACTGACACCCACACAGGCCCTGGCTCAAGCAATGCCAAGTGGAGAGCCAGGATGTGGCTCGGGTTCCTGCCCAGTACTGCAGAAACAGAAAAGAAACAATATTGTCTTAGCCACTTTCCCATGCCTGGGACAAATCCCTGACAATCCCCGAGTAGAGGAGGAGAGATTTGTTTTGGCTTATGGTTTCAGTCCATGGCCAGCCAACTCCAAGGCAGGAGCAGGATGGTGCCAGGACCTGGCAGAGGAGAGGGTGCACATCCCCCCACAGCCAAGAAGCAGCAGGGAGAGAAGGGAGGGAGCAGGGACGAGCACATAGTCTCCGAAATCACATCCCAGTGACTGCCTCCAACAGCACACTCTGCTGTGAATCTTCAGATACATACAGCACCCACATGGTCAAATCACACTCCAAATCACAGGAAAGTTCTGGGGAACATTTAGATCTAAACCATAACATTCCACTCTTGGCCCCAAAAAGTCTCATATCCATTTTGTTATGCAGAATGCATTTCATTCATCTCTAAGAATTGTAAAGTCCTAACAGTCCCAGCACAGCAGGAAAGTTCAAGTCCAAAGTCTCCTCTGAGACTTAAGGCAAAGTCTTAGCTGTGAGCCCCTGTAAAAATAAGAAAGTTAAACACTTCCAACCATCAATGGCACAGGGCAAACATTACTATTCAAAAGGGAGGACTAGCTGGGTGTGGTGGCGCACGCCTTTAATCCCAGCACTCAGGAGGCTGAGGTAGGAGAAGCGTTGTGAGTTCAAGGCCGGCTTGGGCTACAACGCAAGCGCAAGGCCGGCCTGAGCTACGTAGTGCGACCCTGCCTCGAAAAACTAGGGCTGGGAGTTTGGCTCAGCGGCTTAAGCGCCTGCCCTGGCAGGCGCAAGGTTGTGAGTTCAATCCCCGGTGCCGCAAAAGAAAATAAAAAAAAAAAAAAAAAAAAAGGGAGGACTATCAAATCACAGCAAGACTAAAATAATCTAATAAGCAAACATTACATCCTATAGTTCATTGTCCAGCCTCCAGGGCAAACTGTGGTGAGATGTGAGCTCCAAAGGGCTCGGGCGGCCCCACCACTGTGGCATTATCAGTTGCAGCCTTCATGGCCTCTCCAGCTGGATCCACTCACTGCCTGCAGTTTTTCTCAGCAGAAGTTTCATGTTCCTGGTATCTCTGACATTCTGGGGTCCCCACTACACCTCTAACTTCACTCTTATAGCTTTGCACACTGCCTCCTGGGGCACACTGCCTGGCTTCCCAGACCTTCTGAAATCTGGGTAGAAGCCTTGCTGACCCCACAACTCCCTCATTCTGCATGTCCATAAAACAGCATTGTTTGAATGACGACAAAGTCTGCCACTGCCTCCAGCAGTAGCTAGGACCCCTTGAATCATGGCTAAGTGGCCTCTGAGTGCCTGAATGGCTGAGCCCTGTGAAACAAATCCCAAGGAACCGATTTCCTTGGCAGCCCTTCTCAATCAGAGGGCCCATGGACTCTTTTTTCAAATGAAAGGTTTATAGTTGTGCATGCTTGAGCCTGCCAAGGGTAGAGTCTTGCTATTACTGAGATACTACCACACCATCTGTCCTAATATCCTGATGCAAAGTACTTGTCTTCTTTTTAATGTTAGTCTTTTCAGCAACCATGTTCTCTATGGGCCCAGTTTTGCAGGTTCTTCCTTTCTGATGAAACTACAAACTTTTCACATCTGTGGGAGACAACTTGAGCAGGTCCCCTTGAATGCAGAACAATTGCTGCAACTTTGATTATATCGAAACTTATTTCCTTATGCTGATGTATGCAGAGCTGACTATGGTATTTCCTTCTCTCTTTAATTGGCTCTAAGCATTGCAAATAAGGCTAGCTGAGGTATTGATATGTAATCTCCAAAGCCATCTGACAGTGTCCTGTTGCCTCCCATAGTGATCTCTGTAAAATATATAGGCACAGTGGGATGGTAGAGCCAGTGAGTTCCAGGAATGTCAACTGGGTATGAGCCTTGAGAAAGAGGCTATGAGTCCCCAGGGCATAAAAAAAGTTTACATATCAGAAGCAGGTACTGGTATGTAGTCTTTAAAGTCATCAGACAGTGTCCTGTTTCCTCCCAAAGTGACCTTTGTAAAATGTATAAAGCACAGCAGGATGGCAGAGCCAGTGAGCTCTGGGAATGTCGACTGGGGATGAGCCTCAAGAAAGAGGCTGTGAGTTCCCAGGGCATAAAGTTTGCATATCAGAAACTAAAGCAACAGCCTCCTAAAACAATCTACTTGCTATCTTGATTGGGTTGTGCAAATTGATCCCCCTGCATATCTTTATCTACATTTTGCAGAGATATCTTTCTCACTACCTTGCTAGCCAGTTCAAGTTACTCACATAGTTCCCGCCATCCTCACTGTCACTCATCCTCAAGCCACCCCCTTGCTTCACTAGTTAATAAATCCTGGGAGAGGCCTAGGATCATGGCCTTTGTCCACATGTCCTCCTGCGGATTGGACTTAGGACCCCTTGGCTGCCCTTAACCTGGAATATGTCTCGGAATCTTTACTCTCGCCGTGGGTTGCATTGGAGGTGGTAGATTGGAATTAACTTACCAGGATTCCAATAACGTCTCAGTGGATTTATAAATATAGCTTCTTGGATTGTGAGGAAGACTAGACAAAGGATTTCAGTACTTGGATTACTGTACTCAATATTTGGAGCTACAATACACATCTGCTTTTTGCTCATGATTTTCACTGTGGAGCTGGATGAAAGCAGCCAGCTATACCAATGCCCAACCTGTTCATTAGGGTATGTCTTAGTTATTTTTCTTGTTGCTGAGACAAAATATTCCACACTCACAAGGAAGAAAAAGTATATTTAGGTTCACAATCTGTAGACATTTCAGTTCATAGTCAGCTGGCTCCAAGGCAAGGCAGCATGGCATCACAGAGGACAAACAGCATGGCAAGCAGAAGCAAAAGAAGCAGCCTGCTTTCTCTCTCTCTCTCTCTCTCTGTCTCTCTCTCTCTCTCTCTGTCTCTCCCTCTCTGTCTCTCTGTCTGTCTCTGTCTCTGTCTCTCTCTCTCTCTCTCACACACACCCCTCTGAAGCATGAAGTCACCAGGGAGAGAGGCAAAGGCAAGACCCAGAGAAGGGATCTGGGTCCTGAGAAAGCTAGGCCAACCTGGATACAGCTGTGCCTGAAGGTAGCACTCATCTCTCAAGCCTCCAATGTCATGAGCAGTGGACT
The DNA here is from genome assembly GCA_004363535.1 of Dasyprocta punctata. NCBI lineage: Eukaryota > Metazoa > Chordata > Mammalia > Rodentia > Dasyproctidae > Dasyprocta > Dasyprocta punctata. The sequence continues at coordinate 62,106 of RJWM01005956.1, read as the reverse complement.
CTATGTTGCCTCAGCTAGCTTATCATTTGCCCTCAGGGACAAGTGAATGGTAGACAGCTAAGGTAAGCTACCACTTAGACCTAGGAGGCACCCTGTGCACCAGGGACAGCTTCGCCATGTGTCAGTCCCTCCCCCCGTCTCTCTGTGTCCCTGTCAGATCCCATCAGGCTGAGTTTTCATCACTGTCCACAATACCTGGGCTGTTCTGGCTCCTAGTCCCAGAGACATCCATCCACAGTCACCTGGCTGGCTTTCTTCCAGCTGTGGCGAACAGAGCATCATGAGAGAGGGTGGCAGGGGAGAGTCACTGACAGAGAAGAGGAGGCCAGAGGAAGAGGCAGGGCCAGGTCAGTGCCAAAGTCCCACCCGACTCCCTCCCTTCACCTGGGCCCAGCTCTTATTTCCACTACACCTGAAAGTCACAGCCCTTTGATAGCTCAACCCACTGTGAAACTGGGTTTCTCTGAGCCACCCTTGTCCCCAGAGCCACCAGCAACCAGACCTGCTACACAGGGAACCTGTGGGGCCACAGCATGCCAGGCAGGAGAGTGGCTCTGCCAACACAGGGGCACACACTTGTCCCTGTGGCCACATGTCTGGGAGAGGAAGAGGATGAGGAGAAGTTGCCTGGTCCCCACCAGTCCCACCATGGCAGGGGAAGGAATCTCTGCACCCCAGGGACACCCAGGCAGGCTGGAAGACGAAGGCGAAGGCCTCGGGCAAGAGTGGAGAAGTCTCTTCCAGGTCACATCCCCTCCCATTCATGCTCCGCCACACATCATGCATGTACGTGTCCAAGTGTCAGCCTGGTCTGAACCTAGAAAGGTGAACGGGTGTTGCACCCTGACCGCACGAGACTTGGGCTCTGCAGTGGCCTTGGCAGTGGGTTACCAGCTCTACACCTGTGCTGGTGCCCAGGCCCCCACTGCCCAGGACCCGGTCTTCCCCCAGGTGCTGTCTTCTCTGCAGTGTCCCCTGGCCACCCTCCTCGCTCACCCCAGGGGCTGCACTGTGTGATGGTGTACTGGCAGCCCCACCAGACTGTGACGGGACCAGATGGGGGGGTCACACCCACAGAGGGTGGGCAGTGGTTGGGCCCCCAGACACATCCTTGGAGGGAAGGAAGAGAGGACACCCTCTGTGACTGTGACCCAGACATCTCAGATCTGGGGTCCTCTGCAGACACCATGCCTGCTCACCCGGCCAGTCTGAAACCGCACCGAATAAACTGCGACTAAAACAAAGGTGAAAATAAAAATACAAAAAATAGAGGGGAGGGGCTAGGGCACAGTGCGGTGGTAAACGCTTGCCCAGCAGACTGGCTCCTGTCCCTGCACTGCAAACCAAGTGAAAACAGTCAAAAAGGTGCAGGACGCAGTGATGTGTCCCTGTGATCCCAGTGACCTTAGAGGCTGAAGCCAGAGGATCACTTAGACTTTTCTGGGCAACACAGTGAGACCCAGGCTCAAAATAAATAAATTAAAAATAACGAATGATGTCAGGTGCCAGGCACACACCTATGATGCCAGTTAGGAAGCTGAGGCAGAAGGATCTCAAATTAGAGCACAGCCTGGGCCAAACAGTGAGACTGTCTCGAAATCACAGTAATCAGGAGTGGGTGTGGAGTGGTGGCAGGTGCCCTGGTTGGGTTCCAGCCCTGAATGTGAATAAAGTGATGAGGGACAGGTGGGTGGCACACGCCACCGCCCCTCCAGGGACAACAGTGTAGGGCTGGGACTCTGTCCTGACCCTTGTGGACTCGGGTGGCTACAGCAGGGTCTCTGTCGCCGCCTGGTGGCCATAACAAAAACCACACTCATGCCGGGGCCCAGCCCTCCATGTGAGTAAACTGAGGCCAGGCAGCTTTTCAACACTCTGAACTCAAGCACCCTGCAAAAGCAGCAGTGTCCCCAGGGTCTGGGGCATCTGAACCACAGGGGAGTTTCAAACAGAGAGCCTAGGACCAGGGGAGGAGTAAGATCCTGCCTTCTCTAGGTCCCCACACCCTGTCCTAGAGGCCAGGAGCCCCAGGACCCAGCTGTGTCCCCCACCACTGCCTGAGGTCTGGCATGGCTTGGCTAGCATGAAGGATGTTGTGTTATGTTTGTTTTGAGCTTGAACCCAGGGCCTTTTCCCAGAGCTGCAAACCCAGTCCTTTTTTAAAACTATTATTGGCTGTAAGACAAGGCCTTGCTAAATCACTAAGTTGCCCAAGCTGGGCTCCAACTTGGGATCCGCCTGCCCCAGCCTCCAGAGTGCTAGGATTAGAGGCTTGGGCCACCATGCCCAACTGGGACACGTGTGTTTCACACACAGAGGGAAATGCACAGCTCTCAAATGTGGAGTCTCCCATAACGTTTCCAGAAGACATGGGACTTCCCCAGTTCCCAGAAGTTCCAGTGCCGAGTGCCCAACCCAGCCCAGGCTGCCGTGTTTCCTATCCTCAGAACTTTGCCTCCCCCAGGTGTTCCAAAAGTGACCACACACTGAACATGGCCCAGGAGGGGTGGCCGAGCCCAGCAGGGTGTGTGGCCATTGTGTGCTGGACTACCTAAGTCTGTTTGACTTCTGCAATAGAACCAGTGGTTTTCCAGAACACCCACCCAGCCTTGGCCATGTCCCCTTTATCTCACCCACGTGTCTGGTGTGGACTCTGGAGCTCTGCCCCTGGGGGACCACGTGTCCCGGGTCTCCCCCATTCCGTAGAGGAGCCCACATGAGGCCGAGGCACATACTCAACCCAGCTGAAGTTACAGAGCAAAGCTCTGCTCCAGGGTCACAAGTGACCACACCCAGCCAGAGAGCGACAAGGGGTACGTTGGGGAAGAGGCCGAGATCTGCCTCCCCGGCCACCCCAGGACCTTATGGCAAAGGGGACAGAAGCAGGGATGTGGGTGACGACTGGCAGGGTTGGTGGCCTTGGTCAAGTGTGGTCTGGTTGACAGACACCTCAGGACCACTCTGCCCAGCCCTGGGCACCAAGTCGCTGAGATGACCCCTCCTGATGGCCCTTGGCCATGGTGGTTCAGAGATTGGTCCCCTGGGCACAGTATGTATGGCCACCCAGCCTCCCAGACAGACTGTGGAGGTCACTGCCAGGCAGATGGTGAGCAGGTCAGGGCACAGCTCCGGCTACCCTCTGCCTCTGGCAGGTCTTTCCTGTACACCTCTGCACTTCTCTGGCCCCAGGTGCTGCCCAGTGGGGCATGATGACACCCAGATGATACCTTGGCCAGGTAGGGCCTGTGTGTGTCCCACATAGGCATGGGACCCAGGGCCTTCACCTGAGCTACATCAGTCTATTTATTTTGGTTTATTTTGACAAGTCTTGCCAAGTTGCTAAATTGCCCTGGTTGGGCTCAAACTTGCAATCCTCCTGCCTCAGCTTTCCAGAGTGCTGGAACTGTAGCCTACCCGCCCCACTCCCCCTGGACCTGACCTAGGGGAAGGGAACAGGCTCTGTCGGAGGGTGCTGGCCATTTGCTCCACAGGCAGAAGGATTCTAGGGTCAGGTGGTTGCCATGACAAGTGACACGATCCGGCAGTGTGGTGACAGAAATCTCTTCTCCCCACTCTAGAGACTGCAGTCCTCTAGGTATCTGCAGATGGCCACCTCCCCAGAGTCCCTACGCCCCTGTGCAGGCCAGGGCCCCGCGCGGCAGTCAGCTGTGCCACAGGTGGGTGCAGAGGATGCGGCTGGCTGCTGACTGGGCTTCTTCCACGCGGGCCCTGCCTCCTCCTTCCTCCTTCCTCCTTCCTGTGCCTGTTTGTCTGGCCTGCCAGGGGCCCAAAGGCCTGAACCAACACTTGGGCTGGTGCTTCCGGACTCAGTGCTAGCAAAGCCACTGGAGTCAGTGAAAAGAAAGTGGGTGGAGGAGGGGCCTTACCCTGCAAGCCCGTCCTGGGGCCCCAAGGTCCCAGGATCCCAGGGTCCTGGGGTCCCGGAGTCCAGATACCTCTAGCCACCAGCATAGCACCGTGGGCTCAGTCCCCATCAGATTCCCCCTACACCCCGAAAGCATATGGCACTAGGCAGTGAGGGAGGTGCCCTGCTTCCCGTAGGGCCACAGTGCAGGGGCCAAGGAGGGTGCAGCATGGCATCCCCTGCCACACACCCAAGCCCCCTCCTGGACACAGGTCCTGGACATGGATCTCGGACGCAGTGCTAGGTGCACACCTGACCAGACACCCTAGGGGTCAGAGCAGGATAGGAAAGCCTGGGAGCCTCCTGCCAGGCAGCTGAGGCCTATGGGCCACCTCCTGCTCCCCTCATTCTGAGCTTCCTGCCCGCTCTGTTCCCTGGGGTGAATCCAGGAGTGGACACTTCCTGCCAAGGACAGGAGGGAGGTGGGTTGAAATTTGAGAGCGCAGCAGTGGCCAGATGTGCCTGCCATCCTCCCCGGCCGCCCCTGCAGCCCTGGAGGCAGCTGCTGGGCTCTATGGGGCACACGGGGTTCTCCGCCCCTCCCCTCCCTGCAGGTCCAAACAGGTCCATGTCCCATCCCATCCACCGTCCACAGGCCGAGGCTTTGGCAAGGAAACCCCAGCTGCAGCGGGCTTGGCTCTGTGTTTCAGGCGGGATTTGGAGCCTAGACAATGGCACTGATGTTATCTTCCTTCTGAGCGGGTTCTCCTCATCTGGCAGCAGGGGCCAGACTCCCGCCTGGGCTTCCTTCCGGCCTGCAGATGGTGAGGGGAGGTAGGGAGGAGGAGACTTCTACCCCGCACCCGCCCACGAGGACACTCATGCTGGCCTGGCCTCTGGGTGAGGCTGCGCCAGGCACTGCAAGCAGTGCCCACGGAGGACTCAGGGGCCTCTGTCTACCCAGGGTTCATGATTCGGGGCGGGGGCTGTGGAGAGAAAGTGGAGGGCGGGCAGATTCCGATGGAGGCCTGGGCTGGAGTCCGTTGCTGTGTGACCCTGGGCACAGAGTCCGTCTCTCTGGGCCTGTTTCCCTCTCCGTGAGATGGTGACAGCAGTGCTGCCTGGCCTCCCCGGAGAGGATAAGGAGGGACCCCTGCCCACAGGCCGTACCCCACCTCCCAGCAGCCCCTGCTGGGACCCGAGTCACCCCACCCAGCATGGGGTGGGCCCTGCAGCTTCTGGAGGTCCAGGCCCTGTGCAGGTGTCCTGAGCCCAAGGCCAGTGAGGACAGAGAGGGACAGTGGGGCTACCACCCAGGCCTTGTTCCCTGTCCTGCCCCTGACCTCAGGCACACGCTTGTCCCCAAGGCCAGCGTTCACCAGACAGCAGCTGATACTCACATGGTGCCTCAGCAATGCCTCCCAACAGCCAAGGAAACTGAGGCACCGGCCAAGGCAAAGGCCTGCGGGGAGCTGTGGATGGGGTGTTCTGCAGGCGCCTGCTCAGCAGCTGTAACAGTGGAGGGTCTGGGGTGACCAGGCGGGGTACCTGCCCTGCGTCCCTCTCCTTTAGGCTTTGGGGAAGTGACAGGCTACAGCCCCTGTCCCCATGACTGAGGCTCCCTGGACCCCTGTGTCCAGGGTGTCACTGCCACACCTTGGTCTCTCCCCCTGTAGAAGTGCACATCCCCAGTTCATAGCTTCTCCTCCAAGTTTGGCTGTTCATTTTTTAGACAGGGTCTCACATTTTAGCCCAGTCTGGCCTTGAACTCATAGCGATCCTCCTGCTTCAGCCTCCCAAATTCTGGGACCACATCCAGTTTACATTTTTTTTTTTTTTTTTTTTTTTTTTTTTTTTTTTTTTTTTTTTTTTTTTTTTTTTTTTGCGGTACTGGGGATTGAACTCGCTTAAGCCACTGAGCCAAACTCCCAGCCCTGGTTTTTTGAGGCAGGGTCGCACTATGTAGTGCAGGCTGGCCTTGCGCTCGCGTTGTAGCCCAGGCCAGCCTTGAACTCACAATGCTCCTCCTACCTCAGCCTCCCGAGTGCGGGGATTAAAGGCATGCGCCACCACGCCTGGCTACATTTATTTTTAACACAAGTAATTCTTGGAAACCTAGAAAATTCATACAAAACCCACCCCCATCCAGAGGTCATGTGTCTGGGGTTTTCATACTGCCTCTCCTGAACATGTCCTGAGGCCCCCAGGGGCTCAGTGCCCTCACCCTTGGAAGCGGTGCCCAGCCCAGGAAAGGGGGAAGTGAGCCACAGTAGGACGTGGAGTGCCCAGTCCAGAGGAAGCGGAAGTGCCCACACCATCCACCCTCTACTCAGCTGCACACAGCAGATTGGCCGCACCCGGCCCAGTCACCCCAGGGTGCGGGAAAAATGGCCCCCTGCCCCTCCCGGGAGCTCCACCTGGCCAGCAGGACAGGAGATCCGGGCTTGAGGGTGACATCAGGGCTCTGCAGCTGTCATGGTCACCACCCACACTCCCTGGTGGCCCCCACAGTTGTGGAATCCCTGTGACCTAGGCTGGCTCTGGCCTCCGTGGTGGGCCCAGGAGCCCCTTTGCTCATGGGGGTGACAGTGACAACTGCAGGCCCCAGGTGGGGAGGACAATGATGCTGACCTCACCGGCTTTGCCCCCCACCCTCCCCCAGACCTCCTTCCTGCAGCGGTGTCGCCTTCCTTCCGGGCACATCTATAGCACCTCGGGAGCACTGCTTCCTGCTTGTGCTGGAGGGGGCCTGGGCCAGCTCGGGGCTCCATCACCCCACAGGGCAAGGTGCAGGCGTGGAGGGCCTGGCAGGGTGCCTTGTACCCTCTACAGACATCAATCACAGCTCATGCCACAGACATCGCCCTCAGCCAGGGGCTGCACAGACTCCCAAGACCACAAGGCACACAGAGCCCGGATGAAGGAGCATCACCCACTTTCCCCAAGTTGGCTTCAGGGGCTGAGCTTGCAGAAAGTGGACAGAAAAGGCCCCTCAGGAAGTGGCATCTGGCTAGAGGGACAGCAGATGGGGGAAGGGACAGGATGTCCGGGCTCCTGAGTGGTGGGGACCAGGGGATGTCAGGAACTGGGATACACAGGCTGGAGCTCCGGCTGCCGCCGAGGGGACACAGCCATTTGGGCTGGGCAGAGGACACAGGGCACTTTCACCTGGAAGAAGCCAGCAGGGACAGCAGAAGTCAGAGCCAGGCCTGGAGCATCTGCCCAGGCCCTGAGAATCCCCGGCCTCCACCTCCCTCCACTTATCAAGAGCAAAGGCCAAGGGCCAGCGGTATGGGCATGAGGCCTCACACCTCTGCATACCCCTCCATAGCTCCTGACGTCCCCACCTAGCACCACGTGGCAGGGCCTCACCCTTGGTCTAAGCCACAGCCCCTCCCACACCATGCCCAGCCGCTCTGCGCACACTAGCAGCTTCTGTCCAGATGAATGGGCTTCCCCAGCTCAGCCCGGAGGCCTGGCTCCTGCCACGTGCCACGCAGAGGTGCCCATCTCTACATCTCATACTGGGCACTGCAGGCACAACACGCAGAGGCCACTAGCCCAGCCACTGCCCCACAGAGAGCCTGTGTGCAGAGGCCTAGGCCCTCCCCAGCAGTGGCAAGTGACAAGGGGGACCTGAAGCATGTTAAGGATGTCACCATGCATTTTCCTGGTGAGCCTGGGTGACCCTAGCCCCTGCCCAGTGACAGAGGACACAGGTAACCTCTGCTTGGCCCAGCTTGAGCCTGGCAGAAGAGCCACTAAGAGACCCGCTGTCCCTGGTGGAGCAAAGGGCAGTGAGGGTGCTTGGGGATGAGGGGTCGGGACTTGGGGACACTGGGGCCCAGCCAGTGGGGATGGGGAAGTACAGGCGGGAGATGATGGTTCATCCAGGGACAGCTGGCTGCGGTCAGCAGGGCTGCTTTTGAGTAAGGAGTGGTGATGTCACCCAAAAGTCCCTAAGGAACCGCTTCCAAGTTCCTCAGCAGACCCACTTTGCCAGGGGAAGCCAGGCTGAGTTGCCGAGCCACAGGACTGAGGCTCCCAAGGCCAGGGGCACGGACTAGACCACCCAAAGTCTGGCGTGGGCAAGTAAAGGTCAGAGGCTGGACCATCTAAGGCCAGAGCTGGACCACTCAAGGTTAGGGGTTAGACAATCCAGGGTCAGGGGCTGGACCACTGAGGTCAGGGGTCACACCTTGGAGCCTCAGCCAGAGTCAAAGGCTGGCACACCCCAGGCCAGCAGGAGTGTTTTCCAAGGTCACACAGAACTCCCCTGAGTAGAGGTCAGGTGACTGGCAGCCCCTAAGGCCCTGGAGTTCCGGACAGCAGGAGCAGCTGGGACCTTGGAGCAGGAGGCCTCAATGGAGTCCAACGGCCCTGGCCCCAGGGGCAGTGGAGCCCACTCCCCAGGCTGATGCACGTGCGTCCTGCTGTGCACACCTGGGCACCCGTGGACCTCCACCCTCCCTGCTCCCACCATGGCCCTTCCCAACTCTGCCTCTGTATCCCAGTCTCTGGGGCTGTGTGGCAATGGCACAGCTTGGGCAGGGTCTCCCACCCCCAACACCACTGTCTGGTCTGCAGGTGGGTGCATCCTGGGGTAGGTGGCTATGTCCCAGTGTGGCAGACCTATCAGCTCCTGAGCAGACATGTCTCCCTGTTGGTGACAGCAGTTTGATGGAAAAGGTGAGGGGTGAAGGGCTCTCCACACTGCACAGGGTTCCAAGACAAGAAGTCTTCTCTAAACAAGGGCCATTTACACAAGGCTTTGAGGGATGCCTTGGAGTTTATAGGATATACTTTCCCTGGGAGGGAACCTGTGTCCTGGGCCTTGAAGACACATACAAGTTCACTGGGAAGCCAGAAAGGAGCTAGCCAGGGAGACTGAGGCAGACCTGGGCCCTGATGGTCCATGCCAGGCTCTCACTGACCCCATGTGGGCACTCAGATCTCACCCTCCCTTTCCCTTTGCAGACCCAGAGCCCAAGAGGGTCCTTTTTGTGTCACCAAGGACCCATGCTGTGTCACCAAGGGTGGTCTGATGGGGCGGCAGCTCTGTCTCCATGGCTTCCCAGCAGCACCTGGGGAGAAAAGGCTTCTCCAACATTCAGGGTGCATGTGGGGAAGTGTGTCCTGACCGGCTCAGAGACCCCTGGGTCAGTGCCTGCCAGTGAGCGCCAGGCCCTGTGTCCCCTCCCAGGCGTGGCAGAAACAGGAAAGCAGGGCCCTGCCACCTGCCAGCCGGTGGGCATGGGCGAATCACACCCCCAGTTTCCCCGCCCATAAATGGGGAGCATAAGGGAAGGGTATTGCAGATTTATTTTTTTATTTTTATTTTTATTTTTTTTTTTTGCGGCACCAGGGATTGAACTCACAACCTCGCGCCTGCCAGGGCAGGCGCTTGAGGCACTGAGCCAAACTCCCGGCCCTGGTTTTTTGAGGCAGGGTCGCACTATGTAGCTCAGGCCGGCCTTACGCTCGCGTTGTAGCCCAAGCCGGCCTCGAACTCACAACGCTCCGCCTACCTCAGCCTCCCGAGTGCTGGGATTAAAGGCGTGCGCCACCACGCCTGGCTGTATTGCAGATTTAAATAAACTAACTTGTACCAGGTACTCAGGCCTGGGTGCCTCCAGAAGGTTTAAGGAGCCTTGGCCACCTCCGTCCACGCTTATCACAGCCTCCACGTCCCTCTGCAGAGGGGTCAGGGCTCAGCCTTGTGGAACCAAGGCCCTGTGCCTGGCTCAGGCTGCAAGGTGTGACCGCAGAGCCTCAGGCCAGCACGGCTGATCCCCAAGCACACACCCAGCCAGGACTCAGTTTACCCAGTAGCAGCTGTAGGCCCTAGCGTTCTGCAAGGCCTGGCTGAGAAGTGGCTGCACACAGTAGGACCACACGCCCCAGACCTCCCTCCTGCCCTGCATCCTGTCTCAGGGCTAGCTCATGGGTGGAGCTGGGTGCCCTCGCCGTGGCGCTGGACAGAAGCCTCAGTGTGGAGCTGTGTCCCAGCAGAGCGGCCCATGACGGGGCGTCTGAGAATGCCGCCCATTGTCCCCTCACAGAGCACAAAGGCTGGGGCTCAGGCCAGGCGCCTGCCGTGGGCGTGCGTCCCCCAGCCACAAAGGGCAAGGACACGAGTATCAGAGGACACCGCTCGCACCCAGGAATGAGAACAATTTCCTGCACCCCAGGGGCAGTAGGAGGGCGCTTTGGCACCTGGGGGCACCCAGGACACAAAGGAGGAACCTGGCTTTCCATGGAGCTGGGGCTGGAGGGAAACGTCTGTGACGAGCGAGTGCCACAAGGAGGGGACAGGCATGGTGTGACCTTGGGCAGGCCCCATGGCCTCTCTGAGCCTCTGCATTGCTTGGCAGCCCTAGAAGCCCTGGGGCATAATCGCAGAAACTAAGGGTCGCAGATGCGCCACCTTGGTCACCACCAGGGCTCAGAGTCATGGCAAGGGGCAGGGCCAGGTGAGTGGGGAACTGCTGGCCACGTCCTGGCATTGTCTCCAGCACCTTCCTGCCCAGGAGGCACCGGGAGGAACCGCATGTCAGGAGCACTTCCTGCAGGGAAACAGGCAGGGCCGGCAGGCGGAAGGCGGGGACGGGGGACAGGGCGGGGGACAGGGCGGGGGACAGGGCGCAGGCCAGCTCGGCCCACTGTTGTTTTTTCCAGTTGAAGAAGAAAAACATTTCCACCTCCTCCCCCTCCTCTCCGTCCCAGACAGCCAGGGTGGCCAGGGCACTGAGGGAACCGGGCCGGAGATGGGGGTGGGGAAGGCCCACTCACCAAGCCCGAGCCCAGACAGGGACATCTCCACACTGCTGCCACCTTGGCCTTGCTTGGGGCCCCACACCCAGCGCCTGGTTCTGAGGAAGTGCCCGAAGCTGTGTGCACGGAGAGAAGTGCATGAGTTCACCCCACTGACGAGGGACAGTGACAGACGTTAGCCACTACAGCCGCTATCCACAGCCACAGGCGCTCACCTGCTTGGAGCTGGCACCAGCCACCCACCCAGCACAGCCAAGATCTGGGGTGTGCTCCCTCCCCCGCTGTCCCCTGCCCCACCAGAAGCCCCAGGTCTGCATTCTAGTACTCCTATGCTAGTGCCTCTGTCCCCAACCCAGGAAAAGACTCGAAGATCCTGACAGGGCCAGGCTGGTGTGGAGGGAGTGTCCCTGCTGGCCCAGGCTTTGGCCTCCACTGAACTGGAGCTTGCTGGGTGCCCATGACATTTGGGCTGCATGCTGTCTGTTAGGATCATTCCTCAGGAGTCACAGGGGGCCTTCCAGGGGTGAGAATGGCATCGGGATGGGCCTGCTTGCTTGCTTGCTTGCTTGCTTGCTTTCTTTTCCTTTGACACAGGATCTTGTTGTGTGGCCTAGGCTGGTCTTGAACTCGGTGATCCTCCTGCTTCAGCCTTCTGAGTGCTGGGATGACAGGCGTGCATCGCCTCACCTGGCAGGATGGTCTCCGTCTTACAGGTAAGGACGCTGAGACTCAGAGAGGGACGCCCCGCCTGCAGCCACACAGCACCTCCTCTCTGCAGTCTGTGCAAGGAGGCCCACTCCGAAGTCCGACCCAGCCCGACACCCCAGGGAGGCCCAGTCTTGATTAGCGGCAGGAAGTCGTCCAGGGCCAGACAATGGCTGTGGTGAGCGCAGCGCATTCTCCTCAGGGCTCTGTGGGGGGAGCTGCAGGATCGGAGGGAGAGGAAGGAAGGAAGGAGGAGGAGGAGGGAAGAGGGCGGAGGAGATGTAGAGCTGGGGCGCAGAGACGGAGCAGGGGGAGGGGCACAGGTGGCATCGCGGCATCGCGGCGCAGGACACCTCCCGGGCTGGCTGGGTGTGGCAGAGGGCCTCGGTTTCCGGCCAGTGCAGGGAGCCTCGGGTGCTGGGCACGGGAGTTCTGCCCTTCCTTCCTGCAGGGCGGGAAATACGGGGCAGGAGCTGTCAGGCCCCGCAGACCCTGGGACCCTGCCCTCTAGCCCTGGGTCTCAGTTTCCTCATCTGCGAGTTGGGACAGCAACATCCCAGCTCAAGAGGGAGTCTGGGTGCCGCCTGTCCCTGTCGTGGGTTCCCGCAGTCCATGGGTGGTGCCCGGCCAGTGCCGACGGGACGCAGCTCTGGGGACCCAGACGCGTCCTTGCGAGCAGATCCCGGGGCCCTAGGCTCAGCCTCCTGCGAACCCGCCCTGAAAGGCCCGGGGTCCCCGTCTGGTGGCCTCGGGTTGCTGTGCAGGGTCCGGGGTCCAGGGGAGGTGGAAAGCGAGGCGTGGAGATAGACCACGCAAGGGACAGGAAGGGGACAGGGATCGCACCCGGCGAGCTCGGGCGGGTAACAGGCTGGCGGTGGGGAGCAGGAAGGGGGACCACGCGCAGGAGGGGCGGGGCCCGGAGTCCCAGGGGCGGGACGGACAACCAGGAGGGGCAGGAGGAGGGGCGGGGGCGGGGCCCGAGGTGCTGGGGGCCAGGGGCGGGGTCCGGAGGCCGGGCGGACTCCTCGTGAAGGGGCGTGTCCTCCTGCTCGGGGGCAGCCCCGCCCCGCCCCGCCTCAGGCTAAGCTGCGCTCAGAGTCCGCCGGGCGCCGGGGCCGGGGGCGGCTGGCGAGGGCAGGAAGCTCTCGCGGTCGGGCCCGCCCCCCGCCCCCGCCCCGCGCCCGCCCCGGGCTCCGGCTCCGGCTTCGGGCCGCACCGCGCCCCGCGCACTCGCCGCGCCGCCCGCGCTCCCGGATGGCTCGCCGCGACCGGGCGCTCGCGGCCCGCGCCCCGCCGCTCTCTCCCTCTCCGCCGTCCCCGCGCGCGGGGCTCGCCCGGCCGGGGGCGCTGCTGCTCCTGCTCCTGCTCGCCGCGCCAGCCGGTGGGCTCGAGGTGCAGCGGCGCTTCGCCTCGCCCACGCCCACCAACAACTTCGCGCTGGACGGCACGACTGGCACCGTGTACCTGGCGGCCGTGAATCGCCTGTACCAGCTGTCGGGCGCCGACCTGAGCCTGCAGGCCGAAGCGGCCGTGGGCCCAGTGCGCGACAGCCCGCTGTGCCACGCGCCGCAGCTGCCGCAGGCCTCGTGCGAACACCCGCGGCGCCTCACCGACAACCACAACAAGATCCTGCAGCTGGACGCACGCCAGGGCTTGGTGGTGGCGTGCGGCTCGGTGTTCCAGGGCTTCTGCCAGCTGCGGCGCCGCGGCAACATCTCGGCGCTGGCCGTGCGCTTCCCGCCCGCCGCGCCTCCCGCCGCGCCCGTGGCCGTGTTCCCCAGCATGCTCAATGTGGCCGCCAACCACGCCGACGCCTCCACCGTGGCGCTTGTGCTGCCGCCCGCCGCGGGCGCGCGGGGCAGCCGGCTCCTCGTGGGCGCCACGTACACGGGCTTCGGCAGCGCCTTCTTCCCGCGCAACCGCAGCCTGGAGGACCACCGCTTCGAGAATACGCCAGAGGTGGCCATCCGCTCGCTGGACGCGCGCGGCGACCCGGCGCGACTCTTCACCTTCGACTTGAACCCGTCGGACGACAATGTGCTCAAGATCAAGCAGGGCGCCAAGGAGCGGCACCGGCTGCGCTTCGTGCGCGCCTTCTTGCACCCGCCGGGCACGCAGCCCTACGCCTACCTGGCGTTCACCAGCGAGGCGCGCGCAGGCGACAAGGACGGCCAGGCACGGAGCCTGCTGGCGCGTATCTGCCTGCCGCGCGGCGACGCCAAGAAGCTCACCGAGTCTTACATCGAACTGGGCCTGCAGTGTGCGGGCGGCGCGGGCCGGGGCGACCTGTACAGCCGCCTGGTGTCCGTGTTCCCCGCGCATGAGCGCCTCTTCGGCGTCTTCGAGCGGCCCCCGGCGACCCCAGCACCCCGCGCAGTCCCCACCCCCGCTGCACTCTGCGCCTTCCGCTTCGCCGACGTGCAGGCCGCCATCCGTGCAGCGCGCGCCGCCTGCTTCGTGGAGCCCGCGGCCGGCGTGGTGGCTGTGCTGGACAGCGTGGTTCAGGGTACGGGCCCGGCCTGCGAGCACAAACGCAACCTCCAGGTTCGTGCAGGGGACGGGGCACAGGGGGAGAGGTGTGCACGGGGCGCAGGGTGCGGGAGGGATTGGCACGCGTGTGATAGTTGGACTCTTGGAGGCGGTGCAGAGAGCTACGCTGTGTGGCAGGCGTGCTGGAGGCCATAGGGCTGCAGGATAGCTTTTTTGAAGATTGAGGGAGGGTCGTGGCAGGTCCGTGTGCTACTGACCAGGGGCCTGCAGAGGACACGGGTTTGGGGATGAGTAAGCTCTGGTGGAGGCCATGGTTGGCAGAAAGGTGTGTACCAAAATCAAGTTGACGTATTTATTTTTTAGATAAGACCTCAATGTAGTCCAGGCTAGTCTTGAACTCTCTGTAGTCCAGGCTGCCCTCCAGTTCCCAGTGATCTTCCTGCCTCAGCCTCCTGATTGTTGGGGTAATGGTGTGTGCCACCACGCCGGGCTAAGGCCAGTTTTATTCATTCCTTCAGCAAATGTTCACTAGTGTTTAGTCCATGCCAGGCATGTCGGAGGTGGGCTAAACAGTAGTAGCTGTGGAGTGCCTGTCACACACGGGACTTGTCACAGGTCTCAGTGACCACAGCAGCCTTCTCTGCCCATCCCAGGCACAGCAGGGAAGTGCCTCACCCAAGAGCACACAGCCGGCAATGGCAGACGGGGGGGTTGGAGACAGCTGTCTGCCTCAGCCTCCGCACTGTGCTGAGGTTGCCTTCCCAAGGCTGGGCTGCATGTGTTGGAGTGCATGTGTGTTGGGGGGGGTGTGCTGGGGAGCCTGGGGTGCTGGTGGGCAGCCAGGAGAAGGGAGGGCGATGGGCTGTGCAGCGGCAGTGAGGAGCCTTGGGGAGGGCTGAGGGGTGCAGCTGTCCCTGGCTGGGTTGGGCAGGGGCAGGAGGCATGTTCAGGGTCAGATGTGTTGACCTTAGACAACGTGATAGAGGGGTGTGGGAGGCCCCAACTAGCAGTTATGCCTCCCAGTGGCCTGTGGCTCCCCGTTTTCTTCTCTGAGCTCCAGATGACGCCTGTCCTCAGCGGAGTACAGAGCCAGCCCGACCCTCTCTGAGGTCCTGGGCTGTGGAGATGAATTCCTGCCGTGGCCCTGCCGGGCTTGGGCTCTGAGGAAACATATTCCTTCTCCTGAGGGGGCGTGAGGGGGTTGCTGAAAATAAAGGTTGGGTGGGTGATGGGCGGACAGCCTGAGAGTGCCCCTCCCCCTGGCAGGGGGCAGAGTCAGGGCTCTGCGTGCAAGGACAGGGGCAGGGCCAACCACCAGGAAGCTGGGTTGGGAGTCTGGGACTGGAGACATGCGTGAGAGGAGAGGCTGGGTTGAGGCTGCCTGGGGACGGCAGCAAGCCTGAGCCCGAGGGAGCCCCCACCACGGCTGCCTCCCCTCCCCCTCTGGCAAGAGCTGTCCTGGTTCCCACGGTTCGTCCCCTCTGTCCGTCCCCTCCCTGGCCCCTGCAGTGACTCATGCTGCAGAAGGCGGCTACGCTTTCTCCCCGGGGCAGGGCCTCTCGAGGGACACAGCTCAGGATGGCGGCCAAGGCCGCCGCCGCCTCCTCCTCCTCCTCATACTCCTCCTCCTCCTCACCCCAAGGCCACACAGATGTGACCGCTGCTCTGCTCTCCCTGAGTGCCCGCCCCCCAGGGGCCCCAAGGCTCTGTGCCTCTGCAGTGCATGGGCAGGAGTCCCACTGGGGGTGACCACTGCTGTCCTAGCTGCAGGCTGAGCTCCTCAGACTTTGCCCCAGTTCAGATCTCACCCCTGCTTCCCGGCGGTGACCTCAGGCCAGCAACAGGACCACTCTGCGCCTCAGTTTCCTCATCTGTAAAATGAGGGCAATGGAGCGTGATCACCCGGCACCATGAGGCCAGGCGGTGTATGCCTCTTGTCCCCCAATGTCCTTAAGTAGATTAGGAGGAGGAGCAACACAGATGCCAGCGCCACCCTGCAATGTATCTTTTTATAGCGAAGGTGGAAAGCTCCGCAGCAGCTCTCCCTGGCATGTGGCGGGTGGGTGGGCGCGTGGCGGGAAGCTGTTTTCTGTACCAGTTTAGGGTCTGAAATGCCAGGTGGGGGTGGGGGAGCTGGCAGAATGGCTTTGTGCTGGGCTCTGGGCTGGGGCTGGGTGGAAACTCCCTAGAGCTGAGGATGCTGGCAGAGACCCCTGGTGGAGTTTTGGGACAGCAGGGCTGATCCACATCCCACAGTGGGGAAACTGAGGCACAGAGCGGGGGAGCAGGCTTGCCCAGGGCCATACAGCTGCGTAAGGGGAAGTTGGGATCCACAGAATGGCTGGAGTCTATACCAGCAGCCCCTGGAGGTTGATCGCTGGCTAGGCGTGACCCGGGGCTGCTCTTCTTTGAGTGGCCTCGGGCCAGGCCGTGGTGACTTGGAGCCCCTTCGTGTTGGACTCGGTTGCTGCAGCCTCCTGAGGAAGTGGGAGGCCGGAAGGGCCTCGTGGCCATCATCTCTGAGATCCCAGGAGGGAGCTAGTGCCCTGGTGTGCAGGTGTTGGGGTGGGTGCAGTGATACCCGCAGCAGGGTCCTGACCAGCCCAGGACTGCAGCGCCCCCTAGCCCTGGGATGGGTGGCTGTCCCCCCCCCCACACACACTTTGCCTTCCTAGCTGAAACCTTGGTGGCTCACAGATCCCCAGCCTCCATGTCCCATCTGTGTCCTGAGTCCTGGTGGCTTCAAGGGAACAGAGTGGAATGAAGGCCCCAGCCACCAGCAGGCCACTGTCCATGTCACCATTGTGTGGCCCACGGGCTCTTTGAAGCTCTGTACCTGCGGTCTTCCAACCCCTGGAGAGCAAATGAGACAAATAACCTGTGGGACACAGCAGAGGCTCAGAGAGTTAAGGGACTTGCTGGGGTGACACAGGCTGCGCCTTCACCTTTACTCCCTGGCTCCTGACAGCGCTGCCCAGGGGGCAGTAGCAGGTGATGGCCCATCTTGGACCAGGACAGAGCCCCAGGCAGGCCTGGCCCTGCGCCACCACACTGACACCATAAATCAGACCTGCGAGGAGAGGACGCTCTGGCTCCATTAGGGCGCTGAGTGCTGCGCTGTGATCTGATCGGTGAATAACGGGGCGGTGGCCTTGGGGTGGAGGCCAGACCGGGAGCTGGGCTGCAGTTTCCCTCTGCTTACAGCCCAGGTCTCTGTGGCATGGGTGCCTGAGACCCAGGCAAGGTGGGTGGCCCTGGTGTGGCCAGATGAGTGACTTCAGCTCGCTCTACCTGTGCCTCGGCTTCCGGTACTGTCAAATAGCACCCTGGAGAGAGCAGGACCTGTATGTCACCTTTCTGTCCCTGTTCCTGAGGTCTCCAGGCTGCTGTGTCCACTTGGCTATGCCCATAAAGTTGTAGGTGGCTCTGGGACCCAGCAGAGACAGGAGACAGAGTTGGGCAGAAAACACAAGCCAACAGGGAGGGGACTGTAGTGTCTCTGTGGTGTCGCTTGCAGGGGAAGAGCTGAGGAGGGAGGGACAGGGATGAAGACAGAGGTGTGTTGGGTACCACTGGAGGTGCTGCTTACCCCTGGCATTGATCCCCAGAGCTGAACCCATCCTGCACACTCCAGGGTGGCACACAGTAGGCCCCAGCTCCCCCGTGCCTCAGTTTACCTTCAGGAGCCAGGGTGTACCAGGAGCAGCGTGTGCCAAGGTAGGAGGCAGAGCTTAGGGGTGGTGGTTCCAGGGCATTTCCCTTCTGACCTGGACCTGGCCTGCCAGTCCCTGCCTGCTCCCTGGTCCTGCCCAGTAGAGACGGGGGCCCGTCCCCTTAGGTCTTAGTCCCCGTCAGGACCCCACACGGACAGAGCAGTGGGCCTGGACAGGGGTCCTGAGAGAGATGCCCAGAGGTCAGGGCTGGCCAGGCGCAGGCCTGGGAGGGGAGCCAAGGGTGGGCTTCTATGGAGAGCACTGGGGAGCCCTGGAAGGCCGTTGAGCTGTGAAGGGGCCATGACCTACTTTGGAGGGTTTTTTTAAATAAACATTTTTTATTTGGAGATAATTTTAGATTTACAGGAAAGTCACAAAGATAGCACAGGCAGTTCCTGTGTACCCTCCCCTGGCTCCCTTGCCCTGGTCTCGTTACCATGCCACATTTGTCGAAACGAAGAGACCAGCCTTAAACATGATTCTCCACTCACTCAGATTCACATTGCAGACACCCTCTTCTCTTCCCAGGGGCTGCGTCACCTTCTGTGCACCACAGCCTCAAAAGCCCCCCAGGGACTGGGGTGCACCTCCATGGTCAGTGCCTGCTGGGCTGGGGCTGAGAGGGGTCAGGGCTGAGGCCTCCGGCCTCTGTGGCTTAGCACTCAATGCGCATGCGGGAGGGAGGCACCCCGTGGAGCTGGCCACAGTCCTGCGCGGGGTGCCGGGCCACGGCGGGAACAGAGCTCTGCTGAGCTGGCTCCCTGGGAGAGAGGGTCAGTACAGTTAAGGCTGCAGGGTTGATAGTCCTTGCTGTAATAGAAACCTGGGCCCAGGAGGTCACCAGTCCTGGGGAGGAGGGCACTCAGGAAGGAGCAGAGACCTGGCCACTCTCTGTCCCACTCCAAGGGCCTGAGGTTCTGAGGAGTTGGAACCTGTGTTGTCGCTGCACGCAGTCATTGTGTAGTTGAGTCACACACCTCCTTTGGCGCCCTGGCACCAGCACAGCTGTGTTGTTCTCAGTCACTCTGCTTGTAACGGAAGCCGCTGAATACAGTCATTCACACTTCAGTCAAAATTAGTCCCCCTTCTTTAGTAAACACTCGCCCCAGAGCTCAGCTTCCACGCCTAGAAGGCTCAGGATTGTGCCACCAGCACCGTAGCATCGCAGAGAAGAGAAGTGTTTCTCTACAGCCACACCCTGGAGGCCAGCTAGACACTGACCAGGCTCCTGGGAGGAAGGCCATGTGGGTCAGGACAGGGTGACTAGTGTAAGACTTTGGAGTGCATCTTGCACACTGGCTGTGGAGGGGGCATTTGCAAAGGTCCAGGCACACGCAGGAGGACTGTTGGGGACCAGAGGGTTGGAGTAGAGCAGGATCCTGGTGAACTGGGGTCTGGCCAAGGCTGTTGGGGCATGCTGGGGGCTGTCCCCACACCTGTCCCCTTCCTGGCCCACAGCCCCATCCTCGCCAGCCTGAGACCAGAACTATCGCTCCGAACAGCTGGTGGCTTCTCCTTTAAATTTTTTTTTTTTAAAGACTTTATTTTTAGGATAAAAAAAAAAAAAAAAGCTGGGGGAAGGCTTTTAGAAAATTCCTTCGGTGCAGAATTAATGGCTTGTGAACGTCAGGGCAGGCAGTAGAGCCGGGTCCCAGCCCGTGCCTCTGGGGGCCCACAGGTCACTCCTGGGTCACCCTGGGCTGGGCTCACAGAACCCGGCCAATGTCATCTGAATCCCCTCCCCCAGGGCTGGCAGTTTTAGTTCGCACACAGCCCATCTCCTAATGACGGAGTGATCCATATTCATGGACAGTTACGTAACCTTTGCCCACCCGCGGTCGGGGCCCAGGGAGAAGGAGGCTGCAGGCCGCCCCATCTGTGGTCCACTCCTAGTGCCAGCTCCCCTAGGTCAGCTGAGGCCCACAGCATTGAGTGGAAAATTCCAGAAGCCAGCAGGCCACCCGTTTTCAATTGCTCCGTCCTGGGCCCCCTTGCGGCTGCCCTGAGGGGAGCCTTCCCTCACCCGCCAGCAAGGCCTCACTGAGCCACCGCCCCAGGCGTGCCTGGGTGCAGGGCAGTGTCAGGGTCCCCTTGGATCCCCCTAATCTCAACCTCCGAAGTCCAGGAGCAGCGACTCCAGAGACACAGACCCAGCAGAGAGAAACCGACCGCGCTGCCTTTCAGTGCACGCCGTTGTTCTTGACATCATTAAGAGAACCGAAATTGTGTGCTGAGGTCGCTCAGGTGACAGGGAAAGAACATTCACCCAACTTTCTGAATGGTGCTTTGTCTCAGCTGCGTTATCGTTATTGTCATTCTCTTCTGGTGCTTCGTATAGAAATCAGATCTTACCTCCAGCGTGGGTGCTGGGAGGAAATACAGTAGGCACCATCCCTGGTTTCCTCTGGGTCTCTGGAGGTCCCCAGGGGTGAGGGGACTGTTGTCTGGGAATGGTGCTCAAGCAGAGGGAGCAGCAAGAGCCAAAGCCCTGGGAGCTCGGCCAGGTGGGCGCCCATGAGCAGTTGGCGTGGAGGGCATGGACCTGGGGGTGAAGGGGCTCGGGTCTCTGGCAGGGAGGACTTCAGATTCAGGGTTGTTCTGGGGGTCCTGGGAACTGTAGGAGGGCTGAGGAGGGGACCTGGTTCTTACTGTTCTGAGCATAGGGTCTGCCAGCCATGCGCTCACCACTGAGCTGCAGCCCAATTCCATTTTATGATAATGTTAGCAGTAGCCATGTTGGAAGCCAGGCACACTGGCCAAGGAACTCCCTGGGCCCTTGCCACCATGCATGTCATCTGATGGCGGATGTGCCCACTTGCACTAGGTAAACTGGGGTCCAGAGAAGTGAGGTGGCCCAGGTCACCCACAACCACAAGAGCACTCACTCCTTGGCCCCTGTGGCCCAGCCTCGATGCCCACTGTGCCGACACCTTGAGGGCATACGGCAGGAGCTCAGACTCCCAGATAGCACTGTGCAGGATGCCAAGTGAACCCCGTGGAGCAGCTCCCTCCAGACTGCTGGAATGCTGCACTCTGGGGACCCCTGAACCCTATCTGGAGGCAGGGGTTGCATGGGTGGGAGTGGTTTGACATGGCAGCTGGCAATTTTCTGCACCTCAGTTTCCTGAGATCAGACCTCAGGGGTCCCAGGGTTCCGAGTGACAGCACATGGCACAGGCCAGCGCTGTAGACATGGCATTCTGGGGTCTAGCAGTGGGGAGACGGTGCTCTCCCATCAGACCCGGTTGCACCCAGCTCTCCTGAGCCATCGTCCTGCACCGGCACCTTTGGGAGCCCTACAAGGCTCGGGCCTGGTGCCCTCTGCTGCTGCCCTCTCCTGTGAGGAGAGGCCGAGTCAGTCAAGCTGTTGGGGCCTGGGGTCCTGGCTGAGATGGGGGCCATGTAGGAAGAGGTCGCCAGCCCAGGTACAGGGACTGGGCAGGAGGAGACCTGTTGGGTCACTGGGTAAACTGAGGCAGACAAGGCCTCTGCTGGACCAGGAGTGGCAGCCCTGAGGGCAGGGTGTTGGTCTGCTCTGTCCCCACCTCCCTGCTTCCCACCCTCCTACCAGGGTCTGGCCCCAGGGCTGCTCTACTCTGGGGCCACCCCCAGCCTCTTTAGTGTTTGTTGCGAGTCAGAGTCTTTCTAAATTGCCTGGGCTAGGGGCTAGGGATGGGTCTCAGTGGTAGAGTTCTTACCTTGCATGCACAAGGCCCTGGGTTTGATCCCTAGTACCACAAAAATTAACTAACTAATTAATTGGCTGGACTAGTCCTGAACTTTTGACTCGGCCCTCCTGCCTCAGCCTCCTGGGTATCTGAGGCCATTGTGCTCCCACAGCCTATGAAGTCAGACTGGTCTGGTCCCTGCCAGCCTGAGTCATCCCTGTGTGGACCCCAGGTCAGGGCCACCCTGGAGTGGGGACAGGTCTTGCCATCGACTGGACCTGGTGCACCAAGTTCTGGGGCCGGGAGCCATGGAAGGTTCTGGAGTTGGGCTGACCTATGCATTGCTTGCAGCTGCAGCCAGAGCAGCTGGACTGTGGTGCTGCCCACCTGCAGCACCCTCTGACCATCCTGCAGCCACTGAAGGCCACACCTGTGTTCCGTGCCCCGGGCCTCACCGCTGTGGCCGTGGCCAGTGCCAACAACTACACGGCCGTCTTCCTGGGCACAACCACAGGGCGGCTCCTCAAGGTAGGATGGTTGCATGGGGTTCTGAAGCTGGACAGACCTGTGTCTGGGTCTCTGGGTTCTGCCATAGTCCAACCGGATGAGCTGAGCCTCAGTTTTCCCATCTGTCAAGGGTTGGAAGCTGTCGCAGGGCTTTGATGGGGCAGGGCCATAGCCTGGCAAATACCGGGCTCTCTGGGGCTCAGTTTCCCCTGTGTGAAGTGGGTGGGGAGGAGGCGTGAGAAGGTTGGCTGGTGGCTTCTCTGTATCCCTCAGTCCTGTAGTGCTGGAGAGGAAGTGACTTGTATGACGTGCACATTTGCACAGAATTCAGACTCAGGCCTTCACTCTTGGCCACCACACCCTAAGTCCCAAAGCGGTTTGGGACACATGGGGTGCAAGGGCAGGATGGGCAGGAGCTGCTGGGCCCTGCCTGACACCCCCGCCCCCCAGCTCAGCCTGAATGAGAGCATGCAGGTGGTCAGCCGGCGTGTGGTGACGGTGGCCTACGGGGAGCCTGTGCACCCTGTCATGCAGTTTGACCCCACGGACCCCAGCTACCTCTACCTGATGACATCCCACCAGGTGAGACCGAGCCCCTACCCAGGTGCCTACAGCCCCCATGCTGTGCAAGCCAGACTCCCTTCCTCTCTTAGAGAACGCTGGGCCTCACTTTCCCCAGCCCATGCTCAGTGCCCACTTCTGCCCCTAGATGGCCCGTCTGAAGGTTGCAGCCTGCGAGGCCTATACCACCTGTGGGGACTGCGTGGGCGCAGCAGATGCCTACTGTGGCTGGTGTGCACTAGAGACGCGGTAAGCCCTGGGCAGTGATGATGGTGGTGGATGGCAGTTTGCAGTTGCCTGGGACCTGACCCATGCCACCCCCAGGTGCACCATGCAGCAGGATTGTGCCAACTCCAGCCAGCCATGCTTCTGGACCAGCGCCAGCGAGGGCCCGGGCCGCTGCCCTGCCATGGCCGTGCTACCGGCTGAGATCGACGTGCACCAGGAGCACCCAGTGAGTTGCCACAAGATCCCTTCTGTTAGGTGACCCAGTGTGTATGTTCAGTACAGCCAGATTCACAGAAGGGGAAATCCCAGCCCAGTGAGATGGTGGATTCCCTGCCCACTTGCACATGCATTACCAGGCACCTGCTACATGCCAGCCACATTCTAGACTCCGGGAACATAGCTATGAACAGGACCCTGTAAGATGTGAAGGAGCCTTGTATGGTATTGCATGCCAGTCACCCAGCACTTGGGAGGCTGAGGCAGGAGGGTTGCTGTGAGTTCAAAGGCAGCCTGGGCTACATAGCAAGTCTCAAAAACTAAGTAAGTGATGCAGAGGGTGGGAAAAGAGAGTGCCCAGTGTGGGAGGATGGAAGGATGGATGTTTCAGACTAGTCAGGGCTGGGAAGTGGTGGAAGTGACCTTGGAGCAAGGAGAAGGAGGTAAGCCTTGTGGCCCTGGCAGAGTGCTGTAGTGCGCAGGTGTGGGAATGCAGCACCAAGGCTGAGGGGATGAAGAGGTCTCAGGGCCGGATGACCCTGGGCCTTCGTGACAGTGCAAGCACAATGTGTTTCCACCTGGGGAACCTGAGGCCCCAGAGGTTATGTGGAGTGTGCAGCCCTTGGGCCTTGAGTACTGCTCACTGCCACCCTCCCCGCAAGGTGTGCTCAGGCAGGTCAGCTGCGGGCCAAGCTGCATGTCCCACACTGAGGTCCCCTATCCCCAGGGCATGATCCTGCAGGTCTTGGGCAGCCTGCCTAGCCTCAGTGGCCTGGAAATGGCCTGTGACTACGGCAACGGCATCCACACAGTGGCCCGAGTTCCGGGCCCTGCTGATGGCCACCAGATCGCCTATTGCAACCTCCTGCCCCGGGAGCACTTCCCGACCTTCCCACCCCACCAGGGTGAGCAAGGGGCGGAGGGCGGAGGGCACTGGGGGCAGGTGCTGACCCTCGGCCTCTGAGGGCCCTGCCTGTGACCTCCAGACCACGTGACCATGGAGATGTCCCTGAGGGTCCAGGGGCGCGCCATTGTCTCAGCCAACTTCACCATCTATGACTGCAACCGCATTGCCCACGTGGCCCCCAGCACGGCGTGAGTGGCTGGGTACCCTATGGGTGCTGGGGGATCGGTTCCCTCTCCAGGGAGGCCTTGGGGGTGTTCACGGTATCCCTCCTGGCTCCCACCTGCCCACTAGCCCTCTGCAGACCCCAGAGAACGCTTTACCAAATGTGGTGGCTTCCTGTAGGCTCCTTACATAGGTCTGGTGGTGGGAAGTTCACCCCTTACAGGATGCCCTGTGCCCCCTGCTTCCTGAGTTCAGGTCCCTGGCAGGGCCAGGGGAGGGTGGGTGCAGAGTCTGAGGGCCTGTCTTCCAGCTGCACCAGCTGCCTGTCTACACGCTGGCCCTGCTTCTGGTGCACGGAGCAGCACACCTGTGTCTCCAACGAGTCCCAGTGCCAGGCCTCACCCAACCCCATGGTAAGCCAGTGAGCTGGGGCCTCACCGCCAGGCTCCATCCTGTTTTATGAAGACTTTAACATATTGAAGGCCTTTCCAAGTCCTTATGTCTTCTTTCTAAACACTACAAAAACCAGTTAGGTGTGGTCCTGCTATCCCATGGGAAGCCAAAAGACTTAGGTATTACTCATGACTGTGTGAGCCCTGCCAGACTCCTCCCCCTCTTTGGGCCTGTTTCTCCACCTGTAAAATGGGCCACCTAGAGGACCAAAGAGATCTAGAATTAACACCTGTCATTCGGTGGCCTTGGACTGATGGCCACTGTGTACCAGGGATTTCTGCACTGGTTTTTGGCAGAGGTGTAGGGGCTCAGAGCTGGAGGGTTTCCGAGGCAGCGCCCAGTCAGAATGCCCACCCCAGGTCTGCGTGGCAGGAGGGCTGTCTTTGAGGGTCACCGTCATGGGTCAGAAAAGAGGCAGCTTCCTGCCCAGCCTGCATAGCTAGGTGAGTCACCAAGTGCCAGGTGGCTCTGGGGGGGCCAGGCTCACACAGACCTGGCAGTGGTCTGCGCAGCAGCCACCCGGAACTGGGAAGAGTCACCTGCCTCTACCCCCTGTCCCTGTTCTCATATGCGTAATCAGAGGGGCTAGGAAGAGGGGGGATGTGGCTCCCAGGTGGCTCTGCCGAGAGAGTAGGACTGGACAGGGCAGGAGCCTAAGGCAGGGTGGTCTGGGTCAGGTGGGCTGAGGGCTTGAAGGTTGGGAGGTGACAGGGCCCAGTAGACACAGGTCTTACACCTGAGCCTGGGGGACAGGTGTGTGACAGCAGTCTGGCCCAAGGGACCCTTGCTACCCACCTGACATTGCCTAGCACAGATGGTGACCGACCCTCCTTGACATCCACAGAGTCCCCATGATTGTCCTCAGACCCTGCCCTCGCTGCTGTCACCCGTGCCCACAGGCAGCACCCAGGACATCCTTGTGCCACTGGCCAATGCTGCGTCCTTCCACGTGAGTCCCTGTGTGGGCACGCGGCTTGTCCCAGCACTGGATCCTCTCTGGAATCCCTCGCAGGACAGGGGAGGGCACGAGGTGGTGGGGTGGAGTGTCAGCAGGGACCCCAACCCAGGGCACCAAGATCTCCTGTCCCTTCCTGTTCAGGCAGCAGGTGGGCGTGGCCCATGCCAGTGGGGTAGGGGAGGCGGACTGGGCGTGACCAGAGTCTGCTGAGAAGGGCGGGGCCCAGGATGTTGGTGGTCAGGTTGGATTTGGGTCACTCAGTGGGCATGTTCCTCACTGGTCCCACCTGGCCCCTCCTCATGCCACATTTGCCTTGACCCAGCAGTCCTGTCTGGCGGGGAAACCGAGGCCGGAGCAGATGGCCAGGTTCTTGATTCCCCCGCACCCGCTCTCCTGCGGCGTCCTGGGTGGGAAGCGTTGACGAGTCCTGGCAGGGAGCCAGCCGCCCCACTCTGGGAGGCCATCTGCCGCTCCCACGAGGAGCTGCTGTGACGGCTGTCACACGTGGGTCTGTGTGCCGGGCATCAGGACTTGTCGGGAGAGGCATGCAGAGTCCCAGCCAGGATCTGCAAAGTGGGGTGACTGGATAAGACCATGCAGTTTAGGAAGGAGCAGAGGAGTACCTGAACCCAGTTTGAGATCTTCTAACTACCTTGTGTCAAGGGGCTGGGCAGCCCCAGCCCCTTCAGTGGGTGACAGATGGGGCAAGGGGCTTCTTGACACTTCCAAGTAGGTGGATGCAGGATCTCCTGGGAGCGCCCCTTTGATAGGGGCATCAGGAGCTTTGTGGCCAGGGATGTTTGAGCTCGAGTCAGGGCTGTGCTGCATCTTGCTGGTGGCAGAAAGGGGACGCGGGCTGTCCGAGGGGGTGATGAGAGGGCCCTGGGGCAGAGCGGTGCAGGAGTCCTAGGGCAGAGGTGGGGAGCTGGTGCTATGAGCCATGTCCCATGGTTTAGGCCTCTAGGGAGGGAAGGATGTCTCTTCCTCCCCAAACTGTGGACACAGAGGCAGGAAGGGACTCAAGGGGGGTATATCCAGCCAGCTGGGACACCCCAAGGGTGTTGAGGGGACAGTGCTGCCTAACCTTACAGCCCCTCTGTGCATCCTCCACAGGGAGCAACCCTCTGGTGCAGCTTCGGGCCAGAGGACAGCTTTGATGCTGTGTGGGTGAATGACTCTGCCATCCGCTGCAGCCACGTGGTGGTGAGTGGGGTGACTTCCCAGGGAAAGCCCGGATGCTGCCCCTGGATGCATCCTCCTTCCTGCCCTCCTCTACTTCTGGCCCCTCCCCCTGCAACCCTGTCCCCCACAAAGACCCAGACCCACAGCCCTTCCCACCCTCCTGTCCTCTGCAGCTGCACACGGCCCAGAAGAGCCAGGTGTTTGTGCTCACCCTTCAGCTGCAGGGACAGCCACCCAGGTTCCTGGACAGCCCTGACCCCATGACAGGTGAGTGGCCCCTCCAGCCCCTGCCCCTCGTGACTGGGGACCAGGCCTTTACAGGCCCACAGTCCTCTCACTGTTCTCCTGTGCCCCTGCCAGGCACCAGGCCCTGCAGCATCACCTGCCAATCACTGTGCAACTTCCAAAACCACACATGCCCTCTCTGAGCCCCGCTGTCCCCAGTGAAAGAGGGCTCAGTTCCTGTACAGCTTTGGGGCAGGGTTGAATGATTGCAGCACTGAAACCTGGGAACCATTACTGCTTTTTTTTTTTTAATGGTACTGGGGACTGAACTCAGGACCTTTGTACTGAGCTAGAGCCTCAGCCCTTGTTAGTTCTTGAGTCAGGGTGTCGTTAAGGTGCCCAGATGAGGTTTGAACTTGTGATCCTTCTGCCTCAGCCTCCCAGAGTTCTGTGATGACACGTGTGCACCCACTTCCCCTGCCATTCTTGCCGTGTACCAAGCCAACACACCATAGGGCTAAACCCGGGCTCCACATGCTAACTGTGATGACCCCAGACCCTCCCTTCTCCTCCAGGGGCCATCCAGGCTTTGAGCTGCTGATGGGGACAGCCCCACTCAGGCCTGGTGCAGTCCAGCCCTGCTGCTCCAGGTTCTGTGGGCCTGGGCCTCTCCCCTAGAATGACAGGGTCCGTGGCTGCCCTGTGGACCCCAGAGGAGGGTGACAGTGAGAGGGCTCGGGTTAGAGAAGGCACTGGGCGCCCGGGTCTGACCCACTGCACATGTCTCCCCAGTCGTGGTCTACAACTGCGCCATGGGCAGCCCCGACTGCTCCCAGTGCCTGGGCCGTGAGGACCTGGGCCATCTGTGCATGTGGAGCGACGGCTGCCGCCCACGGGGGCCCCCACCACCCCTGCCTGGCACCTGCCCAGCCCCCGAGATCCGAACGGTGAGCACCCAGGCACACACAGGCAGTCACCTGTGGTGGAGGCAGAGCGCCTGCCCTGCGTGGTGGGGGAAGAGAAGACATAGGAGGGGGACGCGGGACTTCAAGTCACCAGTGCACAGTGAGATCCCACCCGGTGAGCACCCAGGCTCCTTCTGTAACTTACCAGCCTGCATTCTGAGAAAACCAACTCACTGGGCATGACGGCACACACATGGCATCCCAGCACCCTGAGGCACGGGGATCCCAAGTTGGAGCTCAGCCTGAGCCACTGAGTAACGTATCAAGTCCATGTCAAAATGACAATGGCTGGGGATGTAGCACAGTGTGAGGGTCCTGTGTTCAGTACCAAATAAAGAAAAAAATAAGCAAGCAAAGTCAAAACAATAGAAAACCACTACTGGAGAAGGGTTTGGGTTGACCTAGCCCGGGTCAGATGTCCACCCTCGGCACTGTGGCAGCCCTCTCGCCCGTCTCCTGCCCTCCTCCTCTGAGCCTGGGTCTGGGTGGCCTGTGGGATGTGGAAGACAGCTCCTGGGCCTCCCAGCCTCCTAGCCCCACTTGCCCTCTCTGGTCTCTGATAGATTGAGCCCCTGAGTGGCCCCCTGGACGGCGGGACCCTGCTGACCATCCGAGGCCGGGACTTGGGCCGGCGGCTCAGTGACGTGGCCCATGGCGTGTGGATTGGCGACGTGGCCTGCGAGCTGCTGGCCAGCAGATACACCGTGTCTGAGGAGTGAGTGGTGGCAGGCCCTGCCCTACCCAGTGGGGAACCAAGGCTCTGTCCCCCCAGCCCTGTACCCCCCCACCCCGCCCAGCCTTTCCGCCATGCACCCTGGCTTTGGTGACAGTGATCAGCACCCTGGAAAGTAGGGGTATGGGGTGCGCCATCGGTGACAACAGGGCAGCTGGTTACCTTGGCCACCAGCCCAGCAGGTGTCTAGAGGCCATGTAACCCCCATCTGAGGGCTACAGAAACTTGTGGGCTGGGGGTAACCCAGTGGGCAGTACTGCTGCCAATCTCCAGCTGTGTCACTGTGACCTGGTGTCCCCCCAGGATTGTGTGTGTCACGGGGCCGGCCCCAGTAGTGTTCTCCGATGTGGTGACTGTGAACGTGTCCAAGGAGGGGACGTCCCGGGAGCGCTTCTCCTACGTGGTGAGGAGCCCTGTCTGCCGCGCCCACCATCGTGCCTACCCAGTTCCCAGCCTGACCGCCTGCCTCCCCTCCTAGCTACCCCAGGTCCACTCCCTGGAGCCAGCCATGGGGCCCATGGCTGGTGGCACCCGGATCACCATCCATGGGAGCGACCTCCACGTGGGCTCCGAGCTGCAGGTCCTGGTGAACGACACCGACCTCTGCACTGAGCTTCTGTGAGCCCCAGGACTGCAGGCTAGGGCGGGGTGGGGTGTCTCCTGTGGGTCTCTCACCCCTTCTTCCTGAGCTTCAGTTTCCACACTTGGTGAGGACAGCAGTGGGGGTGCATACAGCAGGCGCTTCACAAGGGACATCCTCAGTGCCTGCAGTGAGCACCCAGTGAACTCGGATTCTCCTGCAGCCCTGGGGCGTGGCCAGTGGTGCAAGAGTGGCCTGAAACCTTATGGGAAATGCCTGTGTTTGTTATGCATGGACTGTGTGCCAAGCCCCATCAGTAGGCGTTACCAGGCTTAGCACAGCCTCCAAGGGCAGGGCAGACACAACCATAGGAAGGAGGAATGGGATCGTGAGACAAGCTGCTGGGGAGAGTTAACAAGGAGATCCAGGAAGGCTTCCCAGGCCAGGCAGGTGGTCAGGAAGAACAGAGCCAGCTTGGGGCAGAGAGGGTGGCACTAAGGGACTTGGAGGAGGTGCAGTGTTGAGGTCGTCCTTGCCCCCTGCTCCCCCAGGCGCTCAGACACCAGCATTGCCTGCACTGTGCCTGCTGGCGCCCTGCCCACCCCAGTGCCCGTGTGTGTGCGCTTTGAGCGCCGGGGCTGTGCCCAGGGGAACCTCAACTTCACCTACATGCAGAACCCTGTCATCACAGCCATCAGCCCGCGCCGCAGCCCCATTAGGTAAGACCAAGGTCCCTGTGGCCCTGCCCTGACCCTGGCCCTACCCTCCCTGCCCAGCCACGGGTGGTGACGGCCTGGCTGTCCCCAGTGGCGGCAGGACCATCACGGTGGCTGGCGAGCGCTTCCACATGGTGCAGAATGTGTCCATGGCCGTGCACCGCATCGGCCGGGAGCCCACGGTGAGGACCTGGCGGGGGCAACAGCGAGCAAGGGTGGGGCGGCCCTGGCTGGCTGTACACGGGGCCTCCATCCTCTCTGGCTCCTCCGCTCCTCCACATCAATCCCTCTGTCCCCAGCTGTGCAAGGTCCTCAATGCCACACTCATCACCTGCCCGTCGCCTGGGGCCCTGTATAATGCCTCTGCGCCTGTGGCCTTCTTCATCAACGGCCGGGTCTACACAGATGAGACTCCCTACGAGGCACTGCCTGACCCCGAGGAGATGCCACGTGGGGGCCGCTTCCACCTGGACTACCTGCCTGACCCGCAGTTCTCTACAGCGCGGCGGGAACGCTGGATCCGCCACCACCCTGGGGAGCCACTCACCCTCGTCATCCACGTGAGCACCTCATTCTTCTGTCCCCACCTCTGTCCCTTCCCCTTCGCCCTCCCCTATCTTCTTCCTGTCCTCTTCCTGTCCCATCCCGGCCCACACCTGTTTCTGCAGAAGGAGCAAGACGGCCTGGGGCTTGAGAGCCATGAATACCGTGTTAAGATCGGCCAGGTGGCCTGTGACATCCAGATCGTCTCTGACAGAGTCATCCACTGCTCAGTCAATGACTCTCTAGATGCTGCGGAGGGACAGCTGCCCATCACTGTGAGTGGGCAGGCCCTGGAGGCTGTGGTCGGCATGGTCATCTGTGAGTGGGTGGTCCTGGAGGCTTGCTGGGCATGGCCACCACCCAAGTGAGCGGCGTTGTCCTTCTGTGGAGAACTTGCCCCTCATGGAGTTCAGTGACCTAGGCCAGCAAAACAGGCAGAGCTTTATACCCCCACTTGACAGCTGGGGAAGCTGAGGTTCAAGAACCCAGTGACCTCTTACCCAAAGTCCATGAGTGGGCCATCAGGGCCTAAGGGGGCTGGACTCTCAGAAGCAATATGCTGACGTGCCCTCTCAGTGTCCTATCTAGAGCAGGCTGCCAGTCACCACATAGAGCCCTGGAGGAGGAATGGTGTGGGCTCTTTTCTGCCCTGTGCCCACCTGCATGCGTGCTCACTCCCTGGGCTCTGGTCAGGTCATACAGTGCACTTTACCCAGGCCCAGTCCTCAGTCTTCACCTTCTCCTCTGGTCCCAGGTCAGCTCCTTGATACTGGGCCCAGCAGTCAGGCCCAGGGCACTGCCCACCTCTCACTCCTCCATGCTCCTTCCATGGTCCTGACCATAGCCGTCCCTGCCCTGCATGTGGCTGTCAGGCCAGGCCCAGGCTGAGGTCCAATGGGCATCACATTGGTCCACTTGTCCTGGGTTAGCTGTGGTCATCTTGTGTTGTGAGTCAGGTTAGCAACCACCCAAGGCCACGTGGCAGGCACACAAGAGCCACAGCACTTCCTCAGAACCACAGCCCCTTCCTGCCTCTCCAGGTCCAAGTGGGGAACTTCAACCAGACCATTGCCACGCTGCAGCTGGGGGGCAGCGAGACGGCCATTGTGGCATCCATCGTCATCTGCAGCGTCCTGCTGTTGCTGTCTGTGGTTGGTACGGAGCTGCACTAGGGAGGCCTTCCCAGATAGGTAGGGACGGGGGCAGCAGGGCAAGGGCAGTATGCCTGCTGGAAGGTGAACCATGAGTGTCAGGCCAGGGAATTTGGAATATTGCTCTCCAGTCACTGGGGAGCTATGGAAGATCCTGGAGAGAAGGCTGTCCAGGGAGGCTAAATCTGTGTGTTATAATAGTAGTATACAGCAGTGAGTAGGGAACAGAGTCCTGCTGCCCTGCCAGGAGCATAGAGTGGGCACTTGCTTGGAACATGCTTGGCCTCAGGATGGTGCCACAGAGCTGCCCTCTGGTCCAGCAATTCCACTCCTAGGTATCTGCCCAAGAGAAATAAAAACCTGTGTCCACAGTGGGGGAAAATATTTTGCACACAAATATTGGCAGCAGTATTATGTACAATAACCAAGAGATCAAAACAAGTCAGAGGGCCATGAGTTGATAAATGGATAAATGGACAAACAAAAGGCAGTCTATCCCTGTGGCAGAATATTACTTGACCACAAAAAAGCAAAGCTTTGACAGGTGCTGTGCTATAGGGGAACCTTGAGAACATTATGGTATCAAAAGATGCTGGCGAGAAAAGGCCACGTGCCATCTGCTCCCATTTGGGACATGACAGCATGTCCCAAAAAGATCAACCGTAGGGACGGGAAGGAGATTTGTGGCAGTCAGCTGAGAGCAAGAAGGAGGACTGCTTCATGGGTGCAGGGCTTGTCCAGGCAGAGAACATGTTCTAACCCCTTCCTGGGAGCCACTGAGCTACAGACCCGATGTGGGCAGGTTATGTGGTGTGTCTGCTGTACCTTAGTACAGCTTTTTATTTTTTTAAACTGAGCATATGCAATGTAAAAATATACATGGGGAACTGAAGGAAGATGAAAGGAGAAAAACCCATCCTGGCCTGAGCACCACTGTGTGCTGCCTGTTTCCTCCCAGCTCCTTTGTAGGATGCCGCATCCCTCCATGTCACCTCCCTCCCTGCCCTTGAGGGGATTACAGAGGGACACTGCTGTTAACAAGCCACATCTGGTCACTGTAAAAGGAACGGAAAGCGTAGAAAAAAAGCAGAAGTCACCCCACATTCCTGCCCTGGGACCTCCCTCCACACTCATTGCCTTTGCTAAGAAGGGGATGTGGGCATCCTCTGGTCCCCAAGCCCTGGGCCACAGACAGGGAGGGCTGAGGGACGTGGGGACCCGGCACCTGATGCCTGCTGCTCTGCCTGCCGCCCGCAGCCCTGTTCGTCTTCTGTACCAAGAGCCGCCGTGCTGAGCGCTACTGGCAGAAGACGCTGCTGCAGATGGAGGAGATGGAATCTCAGATCCGTGAGGAGATCCGCAAAGGTAGTGGCTGGGGACTGTGGGGACAGTCAAGGCAGTGGCTCCCTGTCTGGGAACCAGCTAGCCGTTCACCCACACTGCCCGCCTTTCCACCAGGCTTTGCCGAGCTGCAGACAGACATGACAGACCTGACCAAGGAGCTGAACCGCAGCCAGGGCATCCCCTTCCTGGAATACAAACACTTTGTGACTCGCACTTTCTTCCCCAAGGTCAGCCTGGGCCCCTCAGACCTGTTCTTGGGTGCCTTGAGCAAGTGGTGCCATAGCACTTTTATGCAGCATGGGCCCCTTGAGTGGTACCAAACCTACACTCCCATCCGCAGCGGTCCTGGCTACCTGCCAAGGCCGGCACCCAGTTTCTCCCCAACTTTCCTGTGCTGACTGAATGTTTCACTATCCGTGCAGTAGCCAGATCTTAGCCCTGCTCCTCTGGTGTGCCAGGCCTGCCTTCCCCAGCCTGGCTTTTCTTGGTCTTCACATCCCCTCTCCTGTCCACTGAACTCTGCCCAGCCCTTCCATTCCTCCCTTACTTCCTGTTGCCCTTCCTGGGGCACCGCCCTGTACCTACTGCCCTCCCCGTTTCCTAAGCAGCAGCTGAGGGGAGCAGCCTTCTTGGCCTCAGCCCCTATCTCAGTCTCCCCCACTCCACACCGAGCTACTTCTGCCTTCTTGCGTTGCACACCTTGGCTCATGCTGTTTCCAATGCCTGTGACCCTCCAGGGAGCGTCTGGGGACATCACTGTTTTGTATCCCCAGTGTCCCTGGGCCTGGGCGTGTCCGTGCCTCGCACTCTATAGGTGGGGCTGTTCCTGTGTCCCTGGGCCAGGCTTGTGCACCAGGCGGCCCTGCTGAGGCTGGGCTCCTCCTCCGCAGTGCTCGTCTCTGTATGAAGAGCGCTACGTGCTCCCATCGCAGTCACTGGGCTCCCAGGGGGGCCCGCCAGTGCAGGAGACGCACCCTCTGCTGGGAGAGTGGAACGTGAGTACCCCAGACCCCCACCCCGCCTTCCCGCTTGCCTAACCCTGCAGTCCCAACCCACAGAGGGAAGGCATCTGCCGCCAAAATGGAGCGAGCCCCCATCCCTGGAGGCATTCAAGCTGCCGGCCAGACTTGGCAAGCACTGATTGCTCAGCCCAGATGGAGGCCGACAGAGCCCCCCCACCCAATGCCCCACACCCCTGCAGCCTAGAGCATGGAAATGGAAGTCCCCACCTGCGATACCTCTGGGCCCCATTGTTGCCAGACAGGGAAACAGGAAGCAGCCACAATGGGAAGGTGGTGAGCTCTGTCCCTGTCCCGGGAGGTATGCATGGTGGCCCGGGAGTCATGGTGCCCCCTCCCACCCACAGATCCCTGAGAACTGCCGGCCCAGCATGGAGGAGGGTGTCAGCCTGTTCTCCTCACTGCTCAGCAACAAGCACTTTCTCATCGTCTTTGTGCACGCGCTGGAGCAGCAGAAGGACTTTGCAGTGCGCGACAGGTGAGGCCGGGCCTGGCTCCCGTGGCCCCTCCCGGTTCCCGTGCTGACACCACGTCCCCGCAGGTGCAGTCTGGCGTCATTGCTGACCATCGCACTGCACGGCAAGCTTGAGTACTACACCAGCATCATGAAGGAGCTGCTGGTGGACCTCATCGATGCCTCTGCTGCCAAGAACCCCAAGCTCATGCTGCGGCGCACCGAGTCAGTGGTGGAGAAGATGCTGACCAACTGGATGTCCATCTGCATGTACAGCTGCCTGCGGGTGAGCCCAGGGACCCAGAATAGGGCCCGCTCAGGCACAGCCAGTGACTGCTGGCGAGAGGCAACAGTGGCCAGGGTCTGCTGAGGACCGGCCTGGTGTCCTGTCCACCTGACTCGCTTGCACAGGGTCCCCAGGATCTAGAGGAGGGTGGAGGTTGTGTGTCCCATTGGGAATGTAGTCTGTGGCACAGCTCAGTGGAGCGCCTGGTATCGTTCTCTGGAGCAGAGTGCTGTGTGCTCAGTACTTGTCATCTACTTACATGGTAGCTAAGTACCTACAGGGGAGCAGCAGGGACCACTGGGCTCCAGGGCCAACCGATGTGTCCCACTATGAGGGCTCTAGAGGGCAGATGCAGGCTGGGGTCCCACTGACTCACTCCCTGGCCCCCAGGAGACCGTTGGGGAGCCCTTCTTCCTGCTGCTGTGCGCCATCAAGCAACAGATCAACAAGGGCTCCATCGACGCCATCACAGGCAAAGCCCGCTACACGCTCAACGAGGAGTGGCTGTTGCGAGAGAACATTGAGGCCAAGCCTCGGGTGAGGGCGGGCTGGCGGGCGGAGCCATGCCGCTGGGGTTGGCGGGGCCGCAGGGGTGGTCCTCCCGGCCTGGGCCATCCCTGGGCTTCAGTTGTTCTGTTCTCTCTGGTGCTAGGAGGCCCCCCGCCCACTTTGACTCACACCCTGCACTGCTGTGTGGCCGAGCCGTCTGCTGACACCCCCTCTCCCCTCTGCAGAACCTGAATGTGTCCTTCCAAGGCTGCGGCATGGACTCCCTGAGCGTGCGTGCCATGGACACAGACACGCTGACGCAGGTGAAGGAGAAGATCTTGGAGGCCTTCTGCAAGAATGTACCCTACTCACAGTGGCCGCGCGCTGAGGACGTGGACCTGGGTGGGCACCTGGCACAGGGCTCGCTGCATCAGGAGGGCCCCTGGGGACAGGAGAATGGGGGCTAGGCCAGCACGGAGCACAGCACACTGTGCCAGAGGCCCAGCATTCAGAGTGATCAGCAAGGCTTCCCAGCAGGCCAGGAACTGGGTTTATCTATCTGTGTTTTGGTACCAAGAATCAAACACACCACCTTGTGCTTGCCAGGTAGGCGCTGTGCTGCTGAGCTATAGCCCTGGCCCAGGAACTGGGTTTAGAAGGATACCTAGGAGCCTTGGATTTGTGCTCAAACCTCAGGTCTTTGTCAAGCTCTGGGTCATTCTGGTATACAGTGCTTTCTGCCCAAGGCAGGGCCCTCAAGTGACCCCAGGGCAGGGCATGGTGGCAGGACACTGAGTAGGCCATGAGGGCAGAGCAGGCACTCACATTACCTGTGGTCGGGGCAGTCATGGGGACTCTCTTCACAGTGGGGCTTTTATTTCCTAGGCAGTTTTAGCATTAACGAGCTGATGGAGGGCTCCTAGCTCCTTCGCTCTGCACCCCGACCCTCCCTGATAAAAAGACAGAGGCTTCCAGCATTGGGGGTCCTCCCTTGTGGCCCTAGCTGTACCTGCCCATCTTGATGAACCTCCTGCCCTGCACCTCCAGAGTGGTTTGCATCGAGCACACAGAGCTACATCCTGCGGGACCTGGATGACACCTCGGTGGTGGAGGACGGCCGCAAGAAGCTGAACACGCTGGCTCACTACAAGGTGCACCCTGCCTTCCACCCCTACCTTCACCCTCCGCCCTGGGCCCTGGCCTCTGACCTCTGCCTCCCTCCTGGCAGATCCCAGAAGGCGCCTCTTTGGCTATGAGCCTAACAGACAAGAAAGACAACACTCTGGGCCGAGGTATTCTGGGGCATCCAGGACGCAGCTGGGGGAAGCTGAGGCTCAGAGCAGGCCAGTGCGCTGGGTACTCTGGGGTCTCCCATGACTCACCTGCAGGACCAGGGTAGCAGGGACTCCAGGCCTTGGGGTGCTGGGGCTGGAGCTGTTTTCTGTCGTTCTCTGTGTCCTCTCCACCTTCTCTCCACCTCTATTTCTGTTGCCCTCCTTCCCTCCCTCCCTCTCCCCTTTTGCCTCTCTGTCTCCATTTCTGTCAGCCTCACCTTCTCCTCCCTGTTTGTTTATTGTGCATTTTCCTCCCGCAGTAAAAGACTTGGATACGGAGAAGTATTTCCACTTGGTGAGTGCCCGGCTCGGCCCCTGGGACCCAACCCCATGGGCGTGGCCCTGGTTTCGTGCCCTGGGCATCTGGGAAAGGCTCTCAGGCCAGCAAGGTTGGGGCAGCGGTGGGAACTGCAGGAGAGATCCCACTGGACAACTGGAAACAGCATGTGCACGGTCCCTGACCACTGCCCGGTCCCCAGGTGCTACCCACCGATGAGCTGGCAGAGCCCAAGAAGTCACACCGGCAGAGCCACCGCAAGAAGGTGCTGCCTGAGATCTACCTGACCCGCCTGTTGTCCACAAAGGTGGGTCCAGCCTCAGTTTCTCCTGGCAGTGGTCAACTGTGCGTGAGCCTGGCTGGGAGAGGGGGCTCAGGCAGCAGGGAGGGGTCAGGTCAGTAACAGCCCCAATGTCACAGGGTCTGGGTGCCGCCATCCACCCCCAAAGCCCATGTTCTCAGCCTTTGGCCACCACTGACTCGATTACCAGGTAGAAACCCACAGTCCAGGGAGGTCAGGTACCTGGCCTGGCTGTGCAAGGGCCCTGGCTGACAGTGGCCACCTCTGCTGTAGGGCACGCTACAGAAGTTCCTGGATGACCTGTTCAAGGCCATTCTGAGCATCCGTGAAGACAAGCCCCCGCTGGCCGTCAAGTACTTCTTCGACTTCCTGGAGGAGCAGGCGGAGAAGAGAGGCATCTCGGATCCTGACACGCTGCACATCTGGAAGACCAACAGGTGCGTGCAGGGAGCCCGGCCCATCAGGGTGCCCATCGGGTTCCGGCCCTGTGATCTGGGGCAAGAGCTTCACCCGCTCTGCTTTGGTTTCCCCTCAGTAAACTCGGGGCCTTGATGGTAGCCACTTTAACTGTGGAAGCTTTGCCCCCCACC
The DNA here is from genome assembly GCA_004363535.1 of Dasyprocta punctata. Classification (NCBI taxonomy): domain Eukaryota; kingdom Metazoa; phylum Chordata; class Mammalia; order Rodentia; family Dasyproctidae; genus Dasyprocta; species Dasyprocta punctata. Next base: position 24,710 of record RJWM01005956.1, on the reverse strand, counting down.
ACTGTCCCTCTGCCCTGTGGCAGACCCGGGCCCTGGGGTGGCAATGCTGGGTTCAGCCCTGTGTGCTCTGGAGCCCACGCTCTGTTCTCAGCTCTCTTGAGCCACATATCAGCTTTTGGGGGTTGAAATCCTCCGCCTGATCCTAGAACACTAGCACCCAGGGTTTCTGAGTGGTTCAGGAACTTCTCAGCTCTCTGGGGGTCCCGTAGCCCCAGGCTGCTGTGTCACCTGGTGGCCCTGGGTTGGGCTGGGAGTGTCAGTAGCCAGCTCTGGCCTCCTGAGAACGAGGCCTGGGATCCAGGCCCACAGCCCTGTGCTACAGACGTCTGCTTCCGGGTATGTGCAGAGGGGAACAGGCAGGCAGGCAGGCAGGGCTCTAATGAGAACCAGGACCCAACTGAGCCTCCTGCTGAGAACTGGGCACCATGGGGACTGCAGAGGAAGCTGGGGCCCAGCTGGCCACAGCGGAGCAGGGTCTCCAGGGCTCATGCAGTCGTCTCCCCACCCCAGCCTACCCCTCCGCTTCTGGGTGAACATCCTGAAGAATCCCCAGTTCGTGTTTGACATCGAGAAGACAGACCACATCGATGCCTGCCTGTCAGTCATTGCACAGGCCTTTATTGATGCCTGCTCCATCTCTGACCTGCAACTGGGCAAGGTGGGCCTCCTAGGCGGGGCAAGAGACCAGGGTGGATGCCATGGGGTGAGTGGGATCTGCAGGTGGGGACACCTGGAAACCTGCCTAAGGTGGGCCGGGCCTGCGTGGGTATGGGCTCTGGGCAGCTGCCCTTGAAGGTCACGAGCCATCATGCAGGGTTGGGGTGAACAGGACTGGGACCTCAGAGCGACACACAGGAAGGAGACTTGAGACTTCCCTGAGCCAGGGCACCCAGCTGGCTTAGGAGCTGCACAGGCCTACAGGACTTCCAGGCTGAGGTGGGAGAGACCCTGCACCCTGGGGCGGGGAGGGGGCACCCAGTGGCAGAGACAGAGACCAGGAGAGCAAAAGTTGCCATCAGTTGCAAGGGTGTCCCCAGAGGGATGCAGTCCTCACTGGGTCGCCTCCAGGTGTCAGACACACGTGGCAGGAGACATTCAGCTGAGTCAGTAACTGAGCCCGCAGCAGCCCTGGTCACCAGGGCCCATAACCCCAGCGGGCTGGCATGGCGCCCCAACACTCTGACCTCCACCATAGGCCCCAGTTGTGGTCCTGAGCTAGGGAGATAGGAGAGACCTGGCTGGAGGACAGCACTGTGGGGACACAGGGATGCCCCAGCGAGGCCATGTCCATGGCAGCAGGGCTGGGGCACGTGTTGCACACAGCAGTCTCACCCTCCTGCTTCCGGCCAGGACTCACCCACCAACAAGCTGCTGTACGCCAAGGAGATCCCCGAGTACCGCAAGGTTGTGCAGCGCTACTACAAGCAGATCCAGGACATGGCACCGCTCAGTGAGCAGGAGATGAACGCCCATCTGGCCGAGGAGTCACGGGTGGGCGCAGAGGGGGCTTGGGCCTGGCTGGGGTGCTCCCAGGAGGAGAGGAGATGGATTCTGGGGCCTCTGGTGGGCGTGGGCCTGTTTGCTTACCTGAAGGCTGAACAGGGTATCATGGGTCCCTTTGTGACTGTGACCGTGCCGTCTTCCTCCGTGTTCCTGTAGAAGTACCAGAATGAATTCAACACCAACGTGGCACTGGCAGAGATCTATAAATATGCCAAGCGGTACCGCCCACAGGTGAGCACCCCACGAACACCACTCCCTGGGGTGGTGATGCTTTTGGGCCAAGGCTCCTGGGTGGGTGCCGGACAGCCCGTTTTCCCGAGAGTTAAGGCCTGGCTGCCCTGGTCACCCCACAGATTGTGGCGGCGCTGGAGGCCAATCCCATGGCCCGGAGGACGCAGCTACAGCACAAGTTTGAGCAGGTGGTGGCCCTGATGGAAGACAACATCTACGAGTGCTACAGCGAGGCCTGAGCCCAGCTCTGTCCACCCACTGTGCAGTGGGGCCACGTTAGGAGCTTCCAGCTGTGCAGAGACTAGGGCAGGGGCTCCATCCCCTCTGCCTGCCCCAGACCCGACTCGGGCAGGGGCCTCAAATGCCACAGCCAGACCATGGGGAGCTCCCCATGCACCCTGCTGCCCTGGTAGCTGCTAAAATGCTGCCCACAAGTGACCAGCATGGACAGGGACATGGACGGGGCGTGGAAGCACTACCTCAGCCACATGCGAAGGGCCCTTGTGGGTTCTGCTTCAGTCACCAAACGTTGTCTCCTTCCTGCTACTTGGACAGCATCTGCCATGGACACAGAGCAGGGCCAGACTTCTGCAGCTCTGGGCCCAGTGTGGGCCACGCCCATGTATGCCATCGGGGACATCGAGACAGGCAGGGATCCTGCTCCCCGAGAAGAGAGCGGGGCTGGGACATACCAAGGCTGTAGCTGGGCTACTCGGTCCTTCTTGAAGTGTTCCTAAGGATAGCGCCACTTTGGTTTTGTTTTGTTTTTTAAAAAGCTTTTATATGTTAAAAAAAACTTACACGCTGACTGTGAATAGCTGCCACCTGTGCAGGGGCCTCCATGCAACACTGGAAGTGACTGTCCCCAGCACAGGCCTGGCCAGGCCCTCTGCACCTGGGGACTTCACCGAGTTCTATCTCCCACAGCTGGGATGGTGCAGAGCAGGGGCAGCTGCAGGGAGTCGCTGGAACTGTCTTTGTAATAAAAGCTGCCAGGAAACCTACTGTGGCTCAGCCTTTGTCCGGGGGGCCGGGGAATATGGGGCCATTAGCTCCCCCAGTCTGCAGTGGAGTGGAGGTGGGGCCTGGCTCTGGTCCCTCAGGTCCTTCAGGAAGATGTCACCACTGCGCTCCCCAGATGGGCCCTGTTTAGAATGCGTGTGCAATGGAAAGCAAGGCTGTGTATGTACTGGGCCAGGCTCACGCTCAACCACACCCCAGTCCTCATGTTGCTTATAAAAAGCCAGGATGGAGAAACTGAGGAACTTCCCCAGGAGCCACAACCAGGGAGGGACAGGTGGGTCCTTTGGGCCCCTGCTTCTAGTCCAGTGTCTCCCCTGCACCCTGAAATGTGAAGGGGTCACAGGTGTTAGTGGGTGGAAGAGCTGACTGTCATATTCTTGCCCTGAATTTCTCATTTTAAAAGTCACTAACCACACATTTCTGACAAGGACACAGGTGGCACCCCAGCAGGACACCTGCCCCTCACACTGGCTCTGAGCAGTGACTGATGAGTCAGATACACAGGCTACCACCTGCTATAAGCCACCTGCTGCATCTAGGACTCATGCAGCCCAGGGACAGGTCACCACAGAGCCCTCCTCCCAGCGCACAGCAAAGTCATAAAAGTGTCCCCCTTATCAAGAATAAAAGCTGAGCTGGCTGTGGTGGCACATGCCTTTAATCCCAGGACTTGGGAGGTTGAGGCAGGAGGATCATTGTGAGTTCGAGACCAGCCTGAACTGCATAATGAGATCCTGTCTCAAAAAATAGGGTTGGGGATTTAGCTTAGTGGCGTAAGTGCCTGCCTGGCAGGCACAAGGTTGTGAGTTTGATCCCCGGTACCAAAAAATAAATAAAGCTGGTTGCCAGGAATAGTGGTGCCAACGTATCATCCCAGCACTCAGGAGGCTGAGGCAAGAGGATCACCATGTTTTTAAGGTGGGCTACATAGCTTAAGAGCAGTCTGAACTGCATAGTGAGATTCTGACTCAGAAAACCAAAACTGAGAATAAGAGCTAGGGCCAAAATTCCATAACACAGAAAACCTCAGAGTCCAACCTGAGCTAAGGAGGGCACACAAGTCAGGGGAAGGGTAAACCATCTTTTGCTTTAAAAACCTCCACATCCTGAAACCACTACAGGAAAAAGCTCAACTTCATCTTTCAAATGTTCTATTCTGAGCATTGATTCCTTCTTATTAGGCAGCTTTTCTAATTTAAGTTATTGGCATATGTGATAGGATTTTTTTGAGGGGGAGGGTGTGATTCTAGAATGACTACATGTTTCCCAGAGAAAGGCAGGGAGCACAAAAGAGCACAAAGGAAATAAAAGTTGCTCCTCATTCTCACAGGGCTAGGACCTCAGAAGGGATGGAGCCAGAGGGGACTGAGCCAGGGTGGCTGAGGGTGGCGGGCTGGAAGTCACACTGCAATTACAATCCAACTCCCCCTTGCACAATATGTGGTGATGTCTTTGTCAGTAGCTGTTTCACAGCTTGTCTGATTAGCATGACATCTGATTAGCACGCAGCTCCTCGCCATTCAGGAGGCGATCCCAGCAGAGGCACCCTCTGGTTCCTAGATCACCTTGAAGGTGGCCAACTTCGGGAGCCATTTATAGTCCTTGTCTGGGGCCCTGAGATGTGTATAGCCACTCTGGACCCCTGGACCATCCCTATCCTCCTCTAAGGGTCACAGGTAGATGGGGACACCTCAGGCAAAACTTCCAAAAGGGATAATAGGCCCTGTCACAGGGTAGGGCCTACAGCCTGCCTAGCAATCACCACCAACCCCAGCCCAGGCCCAGTGGCAGGGAGCAGAGTCAGAGGCGCTCAGCAGAAAAACACTGCCACGTGCTTACGCGCTGGGGCCCTGCCAGCAGCCACCCAGACACCCAAGGGAGATATATGAAGAGCCTCTTATGGGGAGAGGAAGGAGGTCGCAGCCAAGCTGCACAGGAAGGGAACCATGTGACGGCCATGTTGGATGGCCTCAGTTTCCCTGTCCCGACTCTCTGTCCCAAGCCCTGACCAGTTACCTCCTGTTAGGCAGGTGTTGGACATTAGGGGCCATGGGGGAGGGGTCCCGCATAACCTACTGAGCCAGCTAAGTCAGGCCTTGGAACCCAAGCAACCCCATAGAGCACAGCGACATTTTAAGGTCACCTGTGGCACCCATTCTGACATCAGGCCAGCTGGCCACCTACCTCCAGAACAAGGCACGCAGCGCTCCTGGCTGCTGCAGCCTACAGCCCAAGGGTTTCGGGGAAGGAGATTCTCAAGACCCTCCTGCCTGGGCCAGGCCTGGGTGAAATAAAGAACTTAACTTGTGTGAGTTTCTCACGTGACGAAAGCCCGAGGAATCACTAACGGGAAAGAGGGACACCGTACAATTCTGAAGTTCAGAATCCTCACCACCCCAGTTCCCTGGACCCCAGTGGATCTCAGCACACAAGGCGTCAAACCTGCAGCACCCACCTCTTTTAACCCCACCTCTGCACTCACACATCCGAGCCAGGCCCTCTAACAAGGCCACAGGAGCTGAGGGTGCTTCCTCGCTGCATCAGGGACTGTTTCCCAGTGACACTTCCAGCCTCCTGGGCTATGTTGAGACCTTAGCTCAAAACAGACACTGAACAGTGACCTGGCTGTGCAGGCCCCGATGTCACCCACAGCCCAGTTCCCGGCCTCAATGCCCAGAGCAAAATGACAGCAACCATCACGACGCTCCTCCCAAACCCACAGCTAGGACAGGGCCAGGCAAGGCAGGATTGACTCTGTGCAGAGGGGTCCACTGACGTAACTTGAAGGGGTGGCCAGGGAGCTCGAGAGCCCGGCAGTGGGGGTACATTGTGTCCCCTCTACACAGAATGACACCCACATTCCTGGACCAGCTCCTCAAATCCCTCCTCCCACGGAGGCTCTTCCTAAACACCACACTGCTCATTCCCGCTGCCTGTGCCTCTCCCTGGCTCCCCACAGCCCGGGGCGCAGGCCTCCCTGACCATAAACGCCCTCTGCAACCTCACTGGCAGCCCCTACACAGCCCTGCTCTCACCCACAGGGCAAATCCTGAGAGATGGCCCCAGATTCATGCCCTCCCAAGTTCCCTGGTCCCCAAGACCCCCACCCATGCGCAGCCCCCCAGAGCACACCGGCTGTCTCCTGTACGGCAGTTGTATCCAGCATGGCTGATGAAGCAGAGGGGAATGGGAAGATGGGGGTGGGGGTCTTGGGGGCGACAGACCAAACCCTGAACCTCAGCATCCACCCATGTGTGAGAAATCAGCGTCTTTATTGATAAATAGGTCAGGGTTTGATAAATAAGTCAGGGGTAAATAAGTCAGGGGTAAATAAGTCAGGGGTAAATAAGTCAGGGGTAAATAAGTCAGGGGTAAATAAGTAGTGCAATGCTTTGGAGGAATAAAAACTCCAGCCCAGCCACCCACTGCCCCACCAGCCTCTAGCTCCCGAGCTCTGACGACAATAACGATGAGCCCTTGACCAGTGGCCTGGGCTTCCTGGGGCCCCCAGCCCTCCTTGCTGGAGACAGAGTCCCCGTCCTGGGGCCCCCAACCTTGGGAGCAGTGATGGCTTTGGGGGCAGCAGTGGCTTTGTGTCCAGGCCCCAGGGCGGCCTTCTTTGCTGGTTTCTTGCCAGTCAGAGAGACAACATGTTTCCCAGCCTAGGAGAGAGAAAGCCAACTGGGGAGACAGGTACCAAACCCCAGTTCCTCAGCTATGGAGTGGGGTAATAGGGCCGCACCCCCAGAGAAGCTGAGCTGAGCAGTGCTCTGCGGAAGGGAAGTTTTGTTCCCTGTGCCCTGGCAGAAGGCCCTGGGCCAGAGATGGCTGCCTGCACCCCTACAGCCTACTGGGGTGAGAAAGGGGGAGCCTACCTTGGGGGCCGCAGTAGCAGTTTTCCCAGGGGCTCCTATGTCTTCTGGAAGGCAGAAAGAGCTCATGTGAATGGCAGGTGGAGGGGCCAGAGCCCTAGTTGTCCCCTCCAGGGAGTCTCCCCCGACCCTGCTCTGGGGCCTGTGAGCACTGTTCTCCCCAGGAACCTTCCTGAGGCCTCTGCTTCCCCTCCTCCCACCAGCTCCACAGGCTTCGCCCCAGGACAGTGACCCCAGCTGCTCTCCCAATCAACTGGCCCCGGCCGGCCACACACCCACCTTGCCTGCCCCGGCTGCCCGGGACCTTGGCCTTCCCGGCAAGCTTGGGGACAGTTGAGGAGGCCCCAGCTGACTTCGGGGGGTCCTTCCTGGCCACGCCCTGCTGTGGGCCAGTGCCCTTTGCCTTGCAGCCTCCCTGGGGGGCCGTCTCCAGGGCTTTGGCCTGTTTGGGGGGAGCCTTTGCCTTGCATGGCTCTGCAACCCCCTTCTTGCTGGAGCCAGCAGGCCCTGTCTGAGTGCGTTTCCTGCTGCACTGAGGCTTCTTCCGGTGCTTGGGGACAAGCTGAAAGAGGACAGTGAGGGGAGTGACTGGGGGAGCGCAGGGCATTGCCCCTGGACCCCAAGAGTAGGCCACCCCCACACTTGATACCTTCCCTTTTCCGGGGATGGCAACTTGACTTCACCCCCTCGTCCCACAGACCACAGCTCACCTATTGCACCCCAGCCTCAGTCTCCCCATCTGTGCAGGGGACTGTCACAGAGGTGATGGGTGTCAGTGGGAAGCACAGGGGGGGACCCTACTCTTCAAGCCCCACGCTGAGCATTGCTAACTCTCTCTCCTAGACTCCTCTCGACACCCATCACCCACCAAGATCAGGAACCCATGCATGACCAGCACCCACTGCTCTCCTCACCCCACCATATTCACCTGGGGGTCCCACATCACCCAGAAACCACAGGGGCCATGACCTGGTGTCTGAAGGTGCCAGGACACTGTGGTGAGATTCTGTCCCATTGTGCTGCCAGATCTGAGTGACCATGAACATGTTCCTGATTGGAACATTATCACCAGAATGGGACAGGGAGGACAGGGGCTCAGGGAGGGGACAGTCCTCACCCTGGGAACAGAGCCTGCAGCCCAGGGAGTGTCCTGCACTAGTGAGGTGCTGGGACCCAGATATCCCCAGGCCTGCAGAGACACCACAGGCCCGGGACAGGCCAAGGCCCAGGGAGACCAGGTGGCCCTGCCCTCCCCTAGGCTCACCTTGAAGCTGCCGGTGGCGCCCCTGGCCTTGGAGTTGAGGGGCCTGGCAAGGAGGCCACGGCGCATGCCAGTGGCGAGGGCCTGCTTCAGGAGGTACTTGAAGCGGGTGACATCGACGGTGGGGTACTTCTGCAGGATGTAGAACTTGATGGCCGCCACCGATGTGCCCCGGCGCTGCTCCCCTGCCTGCAGGGCTTCCAGCACCATGCGCAGCACTGTGGGGTGGCGGCGGGCCACCACGGCCCTGCTGGAGCTCAGGCCTGCAAGGGACAGTGGGGCATCACCCCAAGTCCATGGACTGGGCACAGTATACACTAGGGGCTGGCGGGGTTGTGGAGTACAGGGAGGGCCACAGGGCCACCAACACCTGTGGCTTTAGACTTTCTCTAATGATTGAAAAACATGGTGTGTTTAAATTTTTTAAAATTACAGTGGAAGACACATTGCCACAAATCTCCCTCAAAAATCTTCCCCCTCGCTTTGCTTGTACTGATCCCATCATTCTTGCCACTTTCTGTGGCAGCTCTGGAGTTCTCTTTCCTGAGTGTCTTCTTCACAAGGTGTGATAAAAAATACAGTGAATGCAGCTGCCCTGTGCCATCTAATGGAAAGGCAGGCTTGTAAAACACGATGCTGGGGCCTCGCCTTGTTCGCTGGATCTGACACCTGCAACTTCTGGCTCTTCTCCAAAGTCAAAATGACCAGGGTGGGGAAACGTTTTGAATCAAATCAGGACATTGAGGTTGCCAGGACAGTGCAACAAAAGACACTCACGAAAGAGGACTCCAGAGCTGCTGCAGAAAATGGCGAGAAGAATGGGATAAGTGTGTTCAAAGTGAGAGAGAGGATTTTGATGCTAAGGTCTTTATAATAAATCTTTTAAAAAAATTTAAACATTTATCATATTTTTCAATCATACCTGGGATTCTTTTAGGGAAAAAAACCTGTCAGTCATCTGGACTGCTGGTGTTTAGGATGTCAGGGGTTCTGAGAGACTGACACAGGGACATCCACGGGACCAGACCAGGGAACTCACAGGGCACACAGTGGGTTTCCTTTACACAAACACTCAGAGCAGGAAATCAGACAGATACCCATGGGTGAAGATCTCAGGAGACACAGACAAATGTGGCTAAAGGATGGAGTGGCCAAAACCACCCCCCCCCAAAAAAAAACCATAAGCCCTGGGTGTGGCGGCTTGCGCCAGTGATCCAGTAAACTAAGGCAGGAGGATGAGACAGAAGGATGGCTTGAGCCCAGAATCTGAGCCCGCCTGCATACCATATTGGTACAAACATTAAAAAAAAAAATGCAGGAGGGATCAGGTAAACATGAGCCCTGAAGGAAGCATTGAATGCTACTGGGCCTGGCGTCAATCACGCCTCATGCTGACCTACTACAGGTACTGTTCTTGAGGGGGTGCTGGGATCTCTCGCATGCCAAGCACACACCCTATTGAGCTGCCCTGCCGCCACAAATTTTTTTTTAAAGGTTCTTATCTTTTAAGGATAAGCACTGGACAGATATGCACAGATGAAACGAGGGTCAGCAGTTGCTTCTAAATGACACAGCAGATGAAAGGACAGCCCCAGGCTGTGATATGCTAGTGGGCTCACACCCATTTCCTGCTCTGCTTTCAGATCTGGTTGAAAGTTCTCATAGTAAAAAATTCCAGCAGGGTAAGATGGCACACGCTATGGTTACAGGCATGTCAGGGAGGCTGAGGCAGGAGGACTCCAAGTTTCCCAGCCTGGGAAACTTAACTACTAAGACCCTGTTTTAAAAAACAAACAAAAAAATTGAAAATTGAAAATAGACCTGGGAATGTAGCTCAGCATGAAGGCCCTGGGTTCAATCCCCAGGACCACAGACGTGGCGTGCACCCCTAGGTATAGGCCTGAGAGTTGAAAACACAAATCCACACAAAGATGTGCATCTGTAGGGCTGGTGGGTATAGTTTAGGAGTCGAGTTTGTGCTGGGTTTGGGCAAAGCCCTGGGTTTGATCCCCCAGTGCTCCCGTTTCGTACATGCATGTTTATAGCAGCACTATTCCTAATAGCCAAAAAGTAGAGGCAACCCAAAGGTCCACGGACAACAAAAGACAAATGAATGAACAGTGTGATACAGCACACAAAGGAACGTTACTCAGCCACAAAGAGGAGGAAGTCCCTGCAGATGTTATGAGAAGGTGAACCCTGAACACACACTAGGTGAGAATCAGGCACAGAGACCTGTAAGCACCCAGCATGGAACCAGGGACGCAGCAGGTCTGGGGCTGCCAGGCTGGGAGGAAGTGACTACAGAGGGACTCTTTCTGAAGAAATGAAAATGTTCTGAACCCAACTGTGGAAGCAGCACACAGTCTACAAAGGCCATCACACACTGAACGGGTAGCTCATACGGGAGAGGGTTGTTTCCCAGGAGGCAGCAGGTGTGGAGGAGCATTGAGAGGCAGGGAGAGGCCAGTGTGGGTCACATGGCTTGTGACAGAAACTCAACACAGGAGAAAACACAGGACTGGGAATGTAGAGGTCTGGTCTGTCTTAAAATTTAGGCTCACAGGCAGGGTGGTACAACTTGTAATCCCAGCACTCAGGAAGCTGGGGCAGGAGAATTGCTGCAAGTTTGAGGCCAGTCTGGGCTACATAGTGAGTTCAAGGCCATCCTGGACTACACTGCAAGACTCTGTCTTAAAAAATCAAAATAAAATAAAGTAAAAAGTCGAAAAAAGGAATTAATTAATTGGCTGCACTACATTAAAGTATTGTTTTAAACTCTGAAACTGAAACTCTGCCTAGAGGGGAATCATTTAGAGACTTCACCCAATTTAAGCCCTGCAGCCCCTGCCATTCAGCGCCCACTGGCAGGGGGGATCCAGGCCGTGGCCTTGAGAGGCTGTGGCCATGGGGGCCATGTCCCAGAGCTGTACCCAGAGCTGGGAAGCCTTTGCCCCTCTCTGGGCCTCCATCTGAGCCTCCCAGCTGTGGGGTCTCAGGACTTCTGGGCCTGAGCTCAGGCAGCACCCCTACCCTTCCCTGCTCCCCCACCGTGTGCCCCCCTCCTGGAAGCCCTTCCAGGCCCCTGTGTTCCAGAGGTCCAGAGCTTCCCCAGACCTGCCCATGTCTCCCAGGAATGGGGTACTCCACCTTCCCGGCCACCCTACTACCCTGGCTGCCCCACATCTGCTCCAGGCCTTTCTCTAGCCCCAGCCCCAACTGCTTCTGTCCTTACCCTACTGCCCCCTCCCCACCTTGTGTGGAGCCTTTTATGGCTCCATTGGCCTTCAGTAGAGAGGACCCCCGCCCCCGACCCCCACCGAGCTCTGTCCTGCAAGAAGAAAGACTGCAGCTCCTGAATGCAACAGCAGCCTTTCCCTGTGGCCCTACCGCCTACCTCCTGCGGGACTTTTCCTGGGGCTCATCCCGGGCTGCAGAGGCAGGCTGGCCCCGGGAAGCTGCTGACTGACCAAGATGGCCGGTGCCTGCAGCCAGGCCTCCCCTGGGCCCTCTTCAGCTGGGCCCTTCCACCAAGAGGGTGTCTGCCGGGCACTGGGCCCAGCTCAGGGAGGAGGCGGCACAGAGGAGTGCGGGGACGCGGTTGCAGGAATGGGGGTGTAAGGATGGGGTCACAAGGACGGGGGTGCCCCCTGCTCACCTGGCCTTCCATACCCAGGGGGCTCTGCTGATCCTGCTGTGGAGGAGGTGGAGGAAGAAGAGTCGCTGGTGACGCTCCCAGGAGCCATCTGAAGGACAGCTGTGAGTGGCCACCTCTGCTATTCACATGCAGCCCCACCAACCCACCCAGTTTTTGTACCCGTGCCCACCCCACCCTCTAATCAGCCTTGATTGGCGTCTAGTAGCTGCCCTGAGCGCCGATGATGGCAGGAAGTACAGCCACCTGCTCTGAGCCGCCACAGGTGAGCCATTGACCCCTCCCTGGCCTCGCACACCGTGAATCAGTGAGTGCTGCAGTGCTTGCTCCCGCCCACACCCTGCCTGTCACAGTCTGGGGCGGCTGCCAGGGAATTGGGGGAACCTGGGGGTCATTCGGGCATGGATGCCTCCAGGCCCAGCCTCCACGCACCTCTGCGTCCTCAAGGAGGAGCAGCTGAGGAGGCCCGGGGGGAGCATTAGGAGGTTACAGGAGCCTGCTGCGAGGTTACAGCGCTACAGCCGCGTGGAGGGACACGGTGCATTAAGCAGGGTAAGGCTGCGTTTCCTACTCACAGAATGACAAATGTTTAAATGTCTGTCAGCGCTGACTGTCAGGGCTGTGTCAAAATACACAGTAGCCAGGAGGGAGCTGGCAAGTGCCACTGGAGAGCACGTGGCAATGCCAGCGACTCCTGAATGCCCGCCCTTCCACCCATTCTGGGACAAGCCCACGAACTCCCCACGACAGCAAGGCCGGGCCCTGCAACCCAAATGCTTGTCAAATGGAGGACAGGCCAGCTGTGTCCTGGTTGCACAATGGAATAGTAAACAGCCATGAAGATGACACACCAGAATGCAGCAGTCAAGCACGTCCCACTCAGAGAGGACAAAGCTCACGTGTGTGTGTGTGCACATGTGTGTGAAGCCACAGAGGACCTGAAGGCTTTCATGCCAGAGAAACAGCAGGGTCATTCTGGAGAAAAGGTACTGGATTTGGGGGTGGTTAAAAGACACGTCTTTCTCTCCTTATTGCTGGGATTATCCCTGAGGACTCTGCTCCTGCAGCTCCAGTGGCTCTCAGGGTCCTAAAAGGACTCAGACCTTCCTCCCCCGCCTGGCACCCTGAACAGTGCCCTGTGCTCTTGTTAAAAGTTCGAGCCCTGCAGCTGGGCTTCCAGAGCCTTCTTCCGAAGCCCTGGAGCTCCATAGTGCAACCACACAGAGCTCCCGCGTGGCTGAGTGTCGGTGCCAGGCACTGCCCTTTGTGCTTCCCCTGAGCGTGTTAAATCAGTGCCAAAATATTCCCAGCTTTGCACCCCAGCCCACATTCAGGCCCATGTGCAATTGCAGCTGCTCCCACCACCCTGAGCCCCTTCTGACCCGCAACCTAGGCTTTCCCTGATGCTTCCTCAGAGAAGCCTCCTTGACCCTTACAAGGTTAGGGGGTCCCCCCTAAGAGGAACGCAGTTCCTGGACTGCTCCCCAGGAGCCTTGAACACCCTAAATTACTGTTCTGCCTTCCCTGTCCCTCTCCCTAGAGAGGGCTCTTTTTCCTGGTGGTGTCCCCGGTGCCAGGCATACAGTAAGTGCTCAATTGGTGTGCAGCTGTGAAGTCTGAGGGCCAGAGCCTAGCCTGGGCGAGTGGAGGGGAGCCTGGAAACTGCCACTCACGTCTCAGAGAGCAGGAGATGGCCAAAGCAAAGAGGCAAATATAAGTTGGCGCATCCAGGGCAGCAATTTTGAGCGCACTGGTGGGGCATTTCCAAGAACTGAGAAACACAGAAACACTCCATGATGTAAACATTCCCACGAACGTCAGCCGGAGCCCTACTCCCGGCCTGTGCCAGGATTGAGTTTTGCATTCAGAGGGAAGCAGTTCTGAAAAGTGCTTCATGATCTAAAAATTCCTCGGGGTTTGCCACTTTGCTGGGAAATGCTAATGGTGGGCACCGGGCCCGGCCGTGGCCTTCCCTCCTCTCCCCTGAAGCTGGGGCTGGAACCCTTTCTGTTCCTACTGCCTTGGGATGTCCCAGGCCCCACCTGAGGCAAAGATCACACTTCTGAGCCTCTGAAGCCACCACGGGCATCTACTCTGTGTAACTCTAGCCCCGTCACACCAGAAACAGTACCCATTGCCAGTTTGTGGCCATGTGCACATGAAGTTGCCCTGTCCACAACCTGGGACCCGGTGGTGATAGTTAAGGCACAACTCCAAAATAGCAGCAGTTTAAAGAAGAAGTCAGCTGGCCGTGACCTTGTGAAACTGTGGGAAGTTGTGAGGCAGCCTGGGGGAATGAGGGTGTCTCTTAGGCTTTGCCATTCTCTGTCCTCAGATCGATTCTATCTCAAGATCTAAAGTACCTGCCACAACTTCATGTTGACATGCCAGCCTGTAAGCAGGAAAGACAGGAAAGGGAGGGCACCTCTGTTCTCTGAAATGCACACCCCAGGGGCTGTGCACGTCTATCTTGAGGACACTCCAGTGACCAGATCTTAAATTCGGGTCCCCGCAGGTGCAAGGGAAGCTGTGAAAGATGTGCTGCTGTGCGTTGGACAGCTAGATGCCCAGTGGACAGTTAGGAGGATGCTGGAAAGGAGAGGGACGTGGGTGCTGGCAGCCTTTGCTTCCCTTCCTGAGTCCCCCAGTTCCCATCCACCAGTCCATCTCCATGCCGGGGCTGCCCCCGGTGCACTCCATTTATGCCTCTGTGAGGGACTCACATTTATTGAACACCTGCTGCAAGCAGATCCTCTACATGGTCTCCCTCATCCCCCTGAATGGGCTGATCCCCCCTTTCCAGCTGGGGGGCTGGAGGCCTGCAAATGTCCAGGGATCTTTCGGCCCTTACTCTCCTCTCGGGGCACCTCAGATAGTGACAGTTCTGTACCGTGAGGCTGCCCAGGTCACAACCCAGGGGCCACATCCTCTTGTCCATCTGGAGTCCCCAGCACATGCTGGCCTGGGTGTGGCTTCTGTAGGCTTGGCCCAGTGGGTTGCATACAGCAGGTGCTCCATAGATCTGTTGTCTGCCTATAGTTTGGTGCCAAGGGGCCCCTTCCCGTGCTACCATCAGCAGTTCTGCGTAGGTGGTGATAGGGGCTGTCAGGTCACCATCCATTTCAGAAGAGTTTCAAGGTCCCTTGCCCTGGACCTGTGAGGCCAGGCAGACACTACTCCTCAGAGGCAGTGGATTGGGGCTGGATTCCCAGGACAGTGCAGGACTGAGCGGCCCAAATACCACTGTCCCGCCACTGTGACCCAGCTGACTCAGCCTGTGGAATGGACAGTGAGAGCACATCTTCCTCACATCCCAGGGTAGTCCTACATCTAGCTGTGCTCCGGGCCTCACAGGCTTAGAGTCCTTCCCCACTGGGCTCATGGCAGGAATCTGCCTCGCCCCACTGCAGACCATGTGGCCTATGTGATTTGATTCCATTTTGGGCTCAGGGATGACCAGGTGACTCGGCCTCACCAATCCTAGGCCACATCCAGTTCAAGCAAGGTGATAGGCTGAAGGGTGATCAGGTGACTCAGATCTGGCCAATAAGAGGATGAATCCCAGTTCAGGTTTAGTGAAGGACTCAAAGGTGTGATCACGTGTTCTGGACCTGTCGAATTGGAGCCCTACATAGTACTTTGGCTATACTAAAGGGAAGGAGATTCTTACTTGCTGAGCCCTGGAGCTAGGGTGGCCCTTTCTGCCATCTCATGGCAAGTGTTGGCCTGTGAATGAAGCCAACATGAAAAAGCATAGCCAGAAGGGAAGAGACAGACCTGATCATATCACACACATGTCTGCAGCCCTGGGTTTTTCCTTTCTGTGAGAGAATAATGCCACCCTTTCCCTTTGACCCACCTGAACTGCATTTCCCATGGTTTACCACCAGAGGTGCCCTGCCCACTACCACCCAGGTAGACAGTGAAGAAGGGCAGTGACTGGAGTCTCTAAAACCACCTGCTTCAGCCAGTTGTGGCCTCAGGGCCTTGATCTTGCTGGGCAAATTGTGTTCCCTGTCACCCAGGAGGACAGGGCACTCCCAGTCACTGTATCTCCATCATTTCCCATGGGCACCTGGCATCCAGTAAGGCCAGTTCTGAGCCTGGAGATGCCAGAGTTGCTCTCTGACTGCACTCCAGAGTGCTAATCCCTCAAGATCAGATTCAGGGAAGCTTGCAGAGGTTACAGAGTTTGCTGTGGTTTCCCAGGTCTGTGCATCTCTGCAACTCCCAGGTTAGGTGTCCCCCTTCCAGGATCCTCCCCACTCCCCAACAACACTGGGCTGCTTGGCTCTGCTCACTGGACAGCCCACTCCCGAGGGCTGGTTTTCAGGTAGGAACAGCTGGTGTGAGTCCATCCTGTGAGTGAGGAGGCTGAGAGCAAGAAACAACTACCATGGACAGCAGGACCGAGCTGAGCTTTTAATGCCCTGTGGGCCTCAGTCTCCAAGCTCTGGCAGCAGCTGAAATGGCTTGATTCCAATCCCAGGTTGCAGGATTCAGAGCAGACTGCAGGAGGGGGACAGGCTGTGGCTGCTGAAGATGAACTGGTCCCACAAGAGGGCTGAAACCGAGACCCAGGATCTCCTGGGTGGGAGTTGATCAACCAGCTGCCCCTTGGTTTCTAAGCTCTCTGAGACTAGTGACATCAGGGACTTAGCTCTCCATTAAGTTTGGACAGGGTGGCTGTGATCCAGCTGTCAAGGAGGAGCAGCACGTGGCTTCCAGACACCCAGGGTCAGGCCTGGCTTTCACAGGCCCTGAGCTGCTTTTTCTCACTTACTGGCTGGCACTGCGTCCCTGGAGCTGTCTCTCCCTGCCACCCACTCTGAGGCCCAGGCTGATTTGGGAAACCTGTAGGGGTATGAGTGAAACCCCTTTGTCTGAATGCTGGCCCCTGGCCGATCCTCAAGTTGTGACTGTCATGATTCACTAATGATGCCCATTGTAATTCACTAATTCTATTAGTTGATATTGTTCATAATGTAGACTGCAATCTGTACAGCTCCTTACTATTTACAAAGTGCTTAAATACACATGCACACACAATCACACACACCCACACGAACATGCACACCACCTCATTATTTGGTCTTTGCAGCAGTCACGCACTGTCAGGGCCGAGCTTTGGGGTTCCATGTTATGGTGGGGAACCACTGCTTGACTCATCACCGTGTGCCATGGGGTCTGAGAGGATGGATGTGTCCTCCTACCCATTCACCCTTCATGCGTTCCTCCATTCATCCTTCATCCATTCCTTCCTTCATCCAGCTAGCATTTATCAAGCACCTACTGTGTGCCCATTATGTGCTAGATGCTTAGCCCTAAGTGGGGCACCTTTCCAGAGAGCCTTGTGTTCCCAAGACAAACTGGGGGAGGGGTGCAGACCCCCAGCCCCTGAGAGCTGGGGGGCTCCAGATTGGGGGACTGCATGGGTGTCCCTTCTCAGGCTGTCCCCACAGAGTGGGGAGCCTCAGTTTTCTCTCATTGATTATTTAAATAGAAGCAAACTCAGGGGCACACATGGCCACGTTGTGGCAGGTGCGCTCTTGGTGGGGTGGCTGTGGGGGTTAGAGGGGGTCCTACAGTTGGCCACAGGGGCCCCAGCAGGCTTTAGGCTGGGGCCACCTGGCTGGTCTCAGTCTTGGAGACGGTGGTGGAGGCCTCATCATCGCCCAGAGGGTTCTTGCCACAGCAGATTGTGGTGAGCATGCAGTTCCGGAACTGGAAAGCAAGGGGCTGGGTCAGTGTGGGGACACCTGTCCCATGTAATGCCACTACCTAGAGATACTAGGGACCCAGCATGAGGGGCCTTGGTCACTGGTGATGTGCTCTGTGACACTGTAATTTTCTCATTTAATTCCAGAGTCTGGGGTGTCATCCTTTCTAGGGGAGGGAAACTGAGGCCCAGAGCCAGGAGTTGATTTGCCCAATGTTGCCCAGCTAGAAGATGGCAGAGCCAGTGTCTTAACCCAGCATGCCTGGCTGCAGAGACTGTGCCCCCAGAAGAACCCTGGCCTCAGTAAGGGCAGCTCCGCCCTCCCAGTTTTATGGCCAGGGCCATCCCCTTCCCATCCTCAGGACTGGTTGGCTTTCAAGTCAGCTTCCAGAGCCATCAGAGCTGGTGCCTGATACACTTGACCAACACCAGGGTCACCTGGACGGACTGTGAGAAACAGTGTCTTGGGCCCAGCTGAGATTCGGATCCAGCAGCCCAGGGTGGGGCCCAGGCATCAGTGTGGACCTTGGAGCCACTACCTCCACCACCCTTGGGACCCATGCCCTGAGGACCCATGCCAGGCACCTGCTTGTTCATCATGATGTAGATGACGGGATTGTAGATAGAGGAGCTCTTGGCAAAGAACGCTGGGATGGTCATGAAGATGGGGCCAAAGTTGGAGCCCTGGTGGGTGAAGATGTAAGCAGCCACACTGGCATAGGGCACCCAGCAGATCAGGAAGGCGATGACCATGATGATGACCATGCGGGTGACTTCCTTCTCTGCTTTCTGGGTGGTGGCTGACTCTTGCTGCTGGGCAGCTGCCTGCAGGGACATGGGACCTATGTCCAGATGGTGGCACCCAGCACTGTCACCTAGCACTGTTGCCTGGCACCCACCTGGAGACCACCCCAAGGCCCCCCTGCCCATACCTCCTTGACAGTGAAGACCAGTTGCCCGTAGCAGAAGAAAATGATGATCATGGGGATGGTAAAGTGGACCACGAACATGTAGATGACAAAGGACTCGTTGTTGACTTCGGGCTTGAGCGTGTAGTAGTCAATCCCGCATGAGCACTGCATGCCCTCGGGGATGTACCTGGGGACCACGCCTGTGAGTGCCCAGTCCCAGGGGACCAGGAGCTCCCTGCCTGGCCAGGTTCAGAGGACTCTGTGGCCCCTGCCAACATGCCAGCCCTCAGCTGTCCTTGCCACCCTGACCTGTTAGCCAGGGCCATGAGGGCAGAGGACAGGGGACAGGGGACAGGGACACATGCCTGACTGGCTCTTCCCAGCCACAGGGTGTAAGTATTTTCTAGGCCAAAGATGGACGCAGGGGCACTCAGAAGGGGTCTTTGAGCAGCTTCCTGGAATACGAGGTCCAGGAACACGTGGCAAGGGTGTTTCTGTGACTCCTGAGGATGGCGACCAAGGTCACTCAGCTAACCCAGAGCAGCTTTGGGCGGCATCATCAGGGCTGTGCTGGGCCAGGATAAGGAAGACGGGAGCAAGACAAGAAGGGGCCCTGGGGTGATGTGGAGGGAGGCGAGCAGAAATGTGAGTTTCTCAGAACAGAGGAACGCAGGCTCTGGATACCATCTCAGCCCTTCCTTTCGGAAGCAGTGGCCAGGAGGCTGGAGGACCCCATTCCTGGGCTCGATGTCACCCTGTCTGTGAGGTGAGCTGCTGCGGCCCAAGGTCGGTACAGGTTGGACAAAGAGGATTGGCTGTGGCCCTGGCTTAGCTGAGGATTAGGGGCTCGGCCAAGGTGAAGAATTGGGGGACCTGGGAGTCTCCTTGACATGGGACTTGGGAGGAGGACCAGCACCCTAGTGCCTGCCTCAGTGGCTTTGGGGACGGCATTACCTGGACCAGCCGACAAGGGGTGGTGCAGCGCAGGCCAACGCCATGACCCAGGTGAAGGCGACACCCATGATGGCATGGTTTTCACCGAAGCGGAAGTTGCTCATGGGCTTGCACACGACCACATAGCGCTCAATGGCCAGCACCACCAGAGACCACAGGGCGATTTCACCTGTAGCAATGGCAGCTGTCAGCACTCTGCCCACCCACAGGCCTGAGTGGGTTGGGTGCCTACAGGAGGCTCTACAGCCATGGGGTCTGCAGGAGACCCATGAACCAGGCGACACTTCACCCAGGTGACAACCACAGAGACCTGTCTGCTCGTCACCCAAATAGTCACACAGCTAACCCTCCAGGAGGGGATGCTGCCGACACTGACCCCAGCCCGGGGCTGACCCTGCTGGGTCCAGCTATGTGGCAGAGACTGGATCTGTGATCTCATAGCAGCGCCATCCAGGACATAGGACTGGTGCTGTGCTCCCCACCCCGTCTCCTGCTCTGCCACCTCCGTCTTCCTATGACTGGGAGAGGTGCTTGGATCTGCATCAGGGGTCTCGGTCCCTGCCCAGCCAGGTTCTTAGACCTCCTCCTTGCCTCAGTTTCTTCACCCACTGAGTGAGCACCACCATCTGTTTTCCGGATGGACTTCGGAAGCTATGGCTCTGCACCCAGGTCTAGCACGCTAGGGAAAGGCAAAGCTGTGGGGGTAGTGAGGTCCCCGACACAAGGAGCATTCAAGGGTGGTGGTGAGGCTGGGGAGGGGGCTAATCCCATGGCCCCAGGACTGAAGCCAGACACTCCTGGCTTAGCTAAGAATATTGCTAAAGGACAGGGTCTGTCACTGCCCACTCTGTCCCCAGGCAACCATCTAGAACATGGGCTTAGACTTGGCTCTGGTCATTTTCCTTATGGGCCAGGAGGGCCCTTGCTTGACCTGGACCCCAGTTTCCTTGGTGTAAAATTCAACAGAATTGTGGAGCACACCTGTAATCCCAGCACTTGAGAGGCTGAGGCAGGAAGATCATCACAAGTTTGAGGTCAGGCTGTGCCATACAGTGACACTGTCTGTAAAAATCAAACCAAACCAAACTCCAAAATTGAATTGAAACCTGCACAGTGGGAGTTACCAGTAGGAGTCTCCACCTTCCACAAACAGTAGCCTGCCTCAACATCACAAAGTGTTTGTTGATTGAATAAGTGGGAACTTTGGCTAATGACAGGAGAGAAGGATTAAGGGGAAGCCTCCATACCTGTCTCATGCCCACCACACTCCCTGGAGCCTCCCCCCGTCCTGTCCAACACCCACACCTACCACCCAGAGTGGCAAAGAAGCCCTCCACGTTGCAGCCTGTGGGCCCGAAGACGAAGTATCCATTCATGGAGGTGTAGAGGGTAGTGGTGAAGCCACCCAGGACCATGAAGAGGTCGGCCACGGCCAGGTTGAGCAGGATGTAGTTGAGCGGTGTGCGCAGCTTCTTGTGCTGCACGGTGACGTAGAGCGTGAGGAAGTTGATGGGGAAGCCCAGCACGATGAGCATGAACATGTAGGCGGCCAGAATGGAGTACTGCCAGGGCTCAGCCAGGTAGTACTGCGGGTACTCGAAGGGGCTGCGCACCACGCCCGTGGCATTGGAGAAAGGTATGTAGAAGTTGGGGCCCTCCGTGCCGTTCATGGTTGCGTTCTGGTCTGCCCCGTAGGCACGCTGGCTCCACCCGAGGAGGACGGCACAGCCTGTGCAGCTCGGGGCTCCCGGGACGACTCGTGGCCCCGGCCCCCCCCCAGGCCCTTATGAAGTGACCTTCTGGGCCTAAGCCGCGCTGACTCAGCCTGCGGGAGATCGGGGCATAATCATACTAATCCCACACTGCCAAGGGGGCCTAATTGGCTTGTGGGGGAACAAGGTGACACTGTGGGGATGGACGGATGTCCAGGAGGGGAGGGTGTCCCACAGGACCCTGATGGGAAGGGAAGAGGCTGTCTCGACTTGTCTGTCCCAGGCCCCTAAATTCCTGCCTGTCTCCATTTGGTGGCTCAGACCAGGGACCTTGGGACCCCACATCTATGCCCAGCTGGTATGAGCTGGCCTTGCCTCTGTCCTCGGAGCCCAGTGGTGAAGAATTCACTCCTTCAGGCTGTCACTAGGCACTGATGAGCTGTCCCTGGGTCTCCGAGATGGGAAAGGGAGAGGACGCAGCCTGGGAGGGTGGACGTGGCTGTGGGACAGAGCTGCCCACCTGGGAGTCCTGGGAGCCACAACAGGACAAGGCCAAGGTGATGGGAATGGCCACAGAGCCTGCTGCATCCAGGGGCAGCGGCTCAGGCTCAAGTACCCGAAGAGGGGGCGTCGGGTGGCAGGTGACAAGAGCAGGTGAGACAGAGATCTCAGGTGTCGGGGCTCCTGAGCAGCCTGGCACTTGGTTGGGGACTCCATCTGCAAGGAAGCCAACCCTGAAACAAGCCGCAGGTACTGGCTGAGGATGTACACGATCCCTGAGTCTCTGCTACACCCAGGGTGGTGGCACTCAGCGTGGGTGAGAAAGTCTGTGACAGGTACTCCATGACACCTGGGATGAAGGGGGAAGCTGGAGAGGCTGTGGGAGTTCTAGCGACCATGGTCCAGCCAAAGTGTGCACAAAGCACCTACAGTATGCCAGATGAGAGGCTTGATGCCAGGGACACCTAGGGCAGGTGGGTGGCAGGAGTTATGAGCTGGGAATGAGCTTGAGAATATGACCTGGAGCAGCCAGAAGGCCGAGAACTGAGCCAGAGGGCTGGTTGTGCAAAGGTCCTGAGGTAGGGACAGAAACACAGACAGGGAGGTTGTGAGCTCTGTCTGCTCTGAAGCCCGCTTTATCTCAGCCACTGTCCTACCCAGTAGCCTCAGGGTCTCACAGGGCTTGGCCACCAAGGGCCTGGTACCTGGGCCAGAAGTGGCCCCTGGTCATTAAGGCGCTTGGCCCAGGGATTAGGCCCTGCATTAATGAGGTCAAGGTGGAGCATGGCTCTGACATAGACCTGCAGCCGGCAGCGCAGACCACCCTGGCACACCTCAGTGTGGCCTAGCATTTCACAGCTCCAGCGTGTGCTGCCTGGGGCCTGGCCACTGGCTCAGGAGGGGCCCCGAGTCCAGGGCAGTGCCCAGCACGTAGGGCAGCAGGGGAGCTTGGTTTTGTCCTTTCTGTTCCTTCCCAGTGCCCAGCAGCTACTCTAGGAGGGTTTGTCGAATGAATGAGTGGATGACTGGGCCCAGGTAGCTGCAGGAGGCCCGGAACCCTATCCTGGGCTCCCCTTGCTGATGTTTTAACCAGTCCCAGGCTTGCGGGATGGTAGCAGTGGAGGCGATGGCACCCTGCATTCTGGGAACATAACGATGCCTTCAGAAGGAAGAGCTCTGTGTTCAGCAAGATAACCTAGGAGGGGCTGAGGGTTGGCAGACACCACCCATGTCCACACTCCCCAGTGTTTCCATTCTGCAGATGGAGAGACAGAGTCAGCAATCATCTAGCCCACGTGACCAGTCCGTGATGGCCTGGGCTGCAGTCATGTGCCTCCATGAGGCATCTGTTAATTCCTCCCTCACCGATCAGATATAGCACCCAGGAAAGATGTGTCAGCTCTTCACACCCTAGTATAAGTGACTGGAGGGCCAGCTCCAGTGGCCTGGAAGACCTTAAACTGAGCTGAACAGGCTGGGGGCACAGCAGTGCCTCCAAGAGAGGGCTCTGTTTCACCAAGAACCCCCAGGAGTCCTACTTTCCCTCTGTCACCAGGTTTGTGAGTGACTGCACGCTCATCGGAGGGACTCTTGTCACCTGGGCACCGCTCCAACGTCCCCACACGGGTCCGTCTGTCCAGTTCATTGCTGCTTGTGGCACTGCTAGTTTGTCTTCCGACAGCAGGCATGGGCACAGTCTTGTGCACCCACCTGCATGACCACACACCTGGGCTGGAGTGACTTTCTGAGTCCTGACCCTCAGCGGGAGTGACAGGAACTAGGGGAGAAGCGACAGCAGAGGATTAGGGCTGAGCCACCGGGGCTCAGAGCACCCCGGCTGCTGGGTCAGCAGCCCCGCCTCCGTCCTGTGCCCCTCCTCGTCCTCGGCCTGAGGTTGGGCTTCGGCATCAGGGCGGGGCAGCTGGCTGCCTGGATGCACTCTTGCCTGCCCAGCTGGCCGCTTTCCTTGCTGCTCAGCCCCAAACTGGCGAGTACCACAGTGCCTACCAGTGCCACAGCACAAGGGGCTCCTGCCCGCAGCAGCCTTGCTGGGACAGAGGTGGGAAACAGGCCCAGTGACACCTGGCCAGCCGAGGTCCTGCCTGCGCCAGGCCCGGCCCTTGTCTGCTAGGTGGAGACCACACTGTGCAGTGAGAACTATGGCCTTGCTCCTCAGCCAGGGCTGCCCCAGCGCTCTGCCTCTGCCCCTGCCACTCACGGCCAGAGGACACTGCTCCCGCCCGCCGCCGCAGGGACTGGGTGCCGGGGACCATCTAATCTGTCACCGTGATTGACGCCTGTTGGGAGGCTGAGCTGTTTTCTCCGTGCCCCTCTTTCCCTGCCAAATGCAAATGATTTCGGTTCAAGAAACGTGCTAATGGAAATCCTAACACATTAATAACTGTTTAGTGGGAAGAGAGCATGCATGATCGTCAGTAATTAGGCACTCGGCGGAGGAGTTCTGTTGGCACAACTGTCTGGCTCCCTTCTCCATCTTCCTGTTGTCTCCATGGAGATGGCAGGAGGGGCAGGGCCTCTGCGGCCCCCATTTCACCCCGTAATTGAGAGGCTGTCCTTCAGTGGGGTTGGGCAGGTATGGCAGGGGCAGTGACCCACGCCAGGGCTGAGAGGTGAAGCCAAGACAACACACAAGCCCCAGCAGGTGTGAGGTCCCCAGTTCCCCACTGGCCGCCCCTCCTGTGCCTGTGGGCCTCAGCAGGTGGGACCTCCAAGGGTCTCTCTGGTGTCTTCTACTTTTTTTGGTCTCACTATGTAGCCCAGGCTGACCTAAACTCACTATGTAGCCCAGGCTGGTCTCAAACTCATGGTGATCCTTGTGCCTCAGCCTCCTGAGTGCTGGGATTACAGGTGTGTGCCACCAGGCCTGGCTCTCTGGTATCTTCTTGGGAGCAGGCATCTTATTGTCTTGTCCAGACAGTGCCCCATCAAGCCAAAGTAAATAAACAACAACAAAAACTCCCCACTTCCTTACCCCTCCCAGCCTGCTGCTTCAATTAGATTAAATTTTAAGAGCACACAAATGTAATGTTCCACTCAGATCAAATTAGAAACAGGTGCACTTTTGCATAAGGAAATCAAGTTGCAGACAATATGAATATCTGTTAAAACGCAGACACTGAGGAAAATAAGTAATCCTTTATTTGTCATTATTGTGGCAATCTGGGGGTGGAGCGCAGGGCACACCAGGACAGCCTTCATCGCTGGCTCCTGGCAATCTCCAGGCGGCAGCACGGCCACCGTCAGCCCTGTCTCGGCCCCGGTCATCGATGCGCCGGCGGCAGTAGGGGCAGCAGCTGTGCTGGAGTACGAGCAGCTCGTAGTCCTCGGAGTGGAACATCTACCCAGAG
>RJWM01005955.1:0-87454 GCA_004363535.1 Dasyprocta punctata | reverse complement strand
AAAAAAAAAAAAAAAAAAAAAGAAAGTTCTTCAATAACCGAATCTATCCTAAGTGCTCACTGTGAGCAGGTGATGTGCTACAAACTCACACACAGAATCACCTTTAATCCTTTCCATAACTCTTCTGGGCAGTGTTTTCTCAACTTTTTTGAACATGAGAGTTACAGAGATTTCTTTCAAAATTTTCAAAGTCTAAGCAAAACTCTAGACCAACTGTATAAAAATTTCTGGGGCTAGGACTGAGGCATAAGTCCTTTGTGACGTTCTTTAGATGTTTTTAACATGCCCACAAGTTGGAGACACACTGCCTTAAGGAAACTCACAGTATTACCAACCCTGGGTTTTCTATTAGGCAAGCATGGCTCTGAGAGATTAAAGTAATCTGACTCCAGGACCCCATGATCTTGTTATTAAATATTACATTGCGTTGTAAATACACATGATTTTTGAGTGCATAAATGTATATGTGCACATAAAACATTCATATATATATATATATATATATATATATTTTACTATATGGACAGTAATGTGAAAGAATTGGTATGAGTGGAATCTAGAGAAGAAAAGATGGAAAATCCATTATAGACCTGTTGGTTCTGACCAGAAGTGGAGTGTTGAATTCATTTCAGGAGGACAAGTGGCTATCCAGGGGCAAGAACTAGGGAAGGCTCTTAGGGACCAAATGCAGCAGCGTGGCCAGGTGGCCTGAGCATGAACAAGGACGAAGAGTTTCAAGTTGGCAAACAGTGGTAGGAGCTAGCGGTGACCAGGCAGAGTCTGAGATCGCAGTCAGACCTGAAAGATGGGCCTCGGTCAGGTATCAGAAGGCATCATATTCAGGACAGAGGCTTTCAGCTTCAGTGCATATTAAACCTTTGCTGCATTTAATTAAATATTAATAAGGATAGATCCAACTTCAGTGCACACGATCTGCTCATATCTATATGTGTGCATGGTTCTGCTTTTCAGTACCCTGTAGCAGAAAACAGCAGTGTGAGTGCATGCCAACTCTCTTCAAATCTGTGCAATGAAATCCTGAATTCTTTCCAAGCTGGAAACCACATTTCAGCTTTAATTGCCAGATGCCACTGGCAGGAAGCACCTATCCCTGAATAGACTCCTATTTGCCAGTCCTAGAGATCAGACATGTAATTGGATGTCAAAAGGCACCCTACCCACATCTTTCCCGGTTCCTGCTGCTGTTTGCATAATGGGAAAGCTGGAAGGGAGGAAGCAGATGGTCTTACTTATTCTGGAACTCAGAAACCTGCCGTGAAATACAGTGAGATGGTTCCAACACGAGTGCACATGTATTTATAGCTTCTCAGAGAGGTTGCAGTTTTCCTCTGGAGACTTCTCAGCATCTTCAGGTTCTTTTCCGAAGCTCACACTTCCTGCATTTCTTTTAGTCTCTGCCATGGTTCCCGCGCCTCAGTCAGCTCCTCCTCCCCAGGCTGCGTCCCCCGCCCAGGGAAGAAAAAGTGTTGGATTAAATTTCAAATTTGCTCATTTTCATTCCTAATTCCATACCGTCATGTGTCTGGTTCCTGCAGAAATAATTTCTGCCTTCTTTGTCTCTTTTAAGTCTCCTCATGAAATGCTCTAATAATCATTGCATTCGTACCAACTTCAGATACTGGGAAATTAAACTCTTGCATTTACTCTCATTTCCCATTTCTTAACTTTGTGTCTTTCTGCCTAATTCTAATTTTCTTTTCATGTGTAACATGACTTTTCAGATTTCTTCCCTTAGCTAATTCTCTCTAATTAAAAAAAATAGCTTTATTAAGATGCAGGTCATATAACATGAAATTCACCCATTTTTTTCAATAGTAGTTTATTATTTATTTTAAAGAGAAAAAAACCAAAATTAAAAAAAGGATAATTAGAGGGTAACAATGGTTATTACATTGTGTATTGGTATCTTTAGATGAGTTACTCAGAGTACAAAATGCCTGTATTTAATTGTCCAAACAATATTAGCACAAAACTTCCTTTTCAATGAACTAAGAGAAATTAGTAGGATAACTGTCTTAACTAATATATATATATATATATATATATATATATATATATATAATTTCTTTCAGTTTCTCACACTAAGGAGATAATATGATGTTTGCACATGTGAGTCTGATTTATTTCACTTGTAAGTATGGTCTTGAGTTGCATCTATTTACCAATAAAAGTCTCAAGTTTCTCCTTCATTATGGCTGAGTAGCACATTGCACAAAAAAACACATCTTTTTATTCATTCCATGGTTGGTGGACATTTAGGTTGTTTTCAAGATTTAGCTATTACAAATTGTGCTGCTACAAACATGGGTGCACGTATATTGCTGTGCTATGATGTCTTTAATTCTTCTGGGAAAATACCCAGAAGAGGAATAGCTGGGTCAAATGAGATCTCTGACCTTAATTTATTAAGGAATCTCCACAGTGATTTCCACAGTGGTTGCACCAGTCTACACTCCCACCAAGAGTGGAGAAGCGTGCCTTTTTCCCCACAGCACTGCCAGTATTTGTTATTGGTTGATTTTTTGATGATAGCCATTTTTCCCAGGGTGAGATGGAATCTCAGTGTTGTTTCAGTTTATATCTCTTGAACACTAATGATCTTGAACATTTTTTAATATATTTATTTTCCATTTGTATTTCTTCATCTGAGAAGAAAATCCATCCATTTTAAGTGCACAATTCAAGGATCTCACTGTGTCCACAGCCTGGTGTGACTGTTACCAGAGTTCACATTTAAAACATATTCATCACCACAAGGAATATCCAAGGGCTGGTGACTGCCTGACTTCTCTACAACAGCGATTCTCTTTTTTATCTCTGTAGGTTTTCAGATTTCAGGCATTTCCTATAAAGAGAATTGCATAATATTTAGTATTTTGTTCCTGGATTTTGTCATGTAGTGTATCCTGATATTTCATTTCTTTTTATTGCTGTGTAATGTTCTATAGGGCAGATGTGCACATTTTGCTTATTCTTTTGTCAGATTGCAGAAATTACATCGTTTCCTATAAAATTATACTGAGTTCCTGGTTTTTGTCCAGTCTCATAAATCTGTTCCTTTTGTTTAGATTGTTTAGTATATTTACATTTAATGATGCTATTAGCATGACTGACTTTATGATTGTCATTCTCATTTCTGTTTTCAATATATCTCATGCTTTTCCTTTCTCTAATAATATCTTACTTTCTTTGTATTGTTCATTGCTGGCATAGTATTTTAATTTATATTACTTATATTGAATTTTATTTTGAGCTGTGTTTTTAATGCTTCTACTGGAGAGTACACCACATAGCTTCATTTATGACATACTTAGTAATTATACTGATATTTCCAGGAAGGCACCTAGGCCTTTAAGCCATAATAGCTCTGACCAGCTTCACCCTTGATTTTTTAATGACTTTATGCATTGTGTCTATGCATGTTATCTTTTGTGCTTAAAAAAAAAACTAAGGGAAGAAAATAATGAGTCTATAATTTTAAACTGTGTTATATTAACAACATTTTACACTTTGAAAACTTTATTTCTTTCTGTGAATTCAGAGTGTGGCATATTTTTATTACTCCCATTCAGCTTTTTCCCGAGTCAATATTTAGTTTTCTTTTGGTTTTTCTTTTTTGTTTTTGTTTTTTTTTTTTTAAACAAGGTCCCACTATGTAGTTTAACCTGACCTTTGAACTTATGGCAATCCTCCTGCCTCAGCCTGTCTAGTGCTGGCATTACAGGCATGCACTATTACTCCTGGCTGTGTTTGCTTTTATTTTCAAACATACTCTAAACATTACAATTATGGAGTTTTATAGTTTTTTTTTAATTACATAAAATAAGAAAAGGAGAAAGACATGCAATCACATTGTTTTAATATTAACTGCATAATTTCCTTCTATGTTGTTCTTTTTCTCTTCCACCTGTATTTCAGTAGTTGCCTTCCATCACTTGGTGCAATTTAAAGAACTTCTTCAGTGGTTTCCTACAAGGCAGGACTTGTAGCTACGAACTTTGTGCTTGTTGATTGATCTGAGAATGTGTTTGTTTTGTCCTTATTTTGCTGGGTAGGCTTCTCTAGGTGTAAAAATCTTGGGTGATGGTTCCTTTTCCCTTTACATTGACTGTGACACTCCCTTCCAGCCTCGTTTCCTTCGCGGTTCTTTCGGTGTATGTCCTAAGTTGGTTTTCTGTGGCTACCTGCAAAACAGTCTTTTAACGCGTGCCTTTCAATATTTTGCCTGTGATTGCCTTGTGTTTATCTGATTTGAAAACTCCTGAGTTTGTTGAATGTGTGTTTTTTTTTTCATATGCTGGAATTTGGGGGCTCTAATTATTTCTTCAAATATTTTTCCTGACTCTGCTTTTCTTTACCACTGATATTTCTGTTATGTACATGTTGGTATGCTTAATGTTGCCCTACATTTCTTCATAACTCTTGTTTATTTTTCTTCATTTTATTTTTCTTCATTTTCTTATTCCCCAAGGGCCATAATCTCTATTCACTTATCATTCATTTTGCCAGTGTACTTTTCATCCATCTTGAAAACAGTGTTGAGTGTTTTTTGTTTTGTTTTATTTCCTTTTGATTATTGTAACCTAGCTGCACGATTTCCATATTCTTTCAAACGGTGCCATCTTCCTTATATTTCATGTTCTTCATATGTTTACTTAAATATATAACTCTTACTTCACTTCCTTGAACACATGTGTAGTAACTTCTTAGAATACTTTGTTACTTCTACCATTTGGGTAGGCTCAAAGATGAGTTCAAATTGCCTACCTTTGTTTTTTTCTCTGTGTTTAAGTCTCACATTCTTTTTTTTTCTATTACTGGAAGTCGAACTCAGGATGTCACACATGTCAGGCAGGCATTGTGCTGCTGAGCTATATCCTTGGCTCCTGTCTTATGTTTTTCTTGGGCATTTTAATATTATTTTGTAGCAAATCTCAATTCTGATTTTTTCCTCGGAAAGGTTATTGTTGTTATGGTTTACTCACTCATCTACTTATTTTCAAAGTGAGTTCACTACACTCAATCTGTGAAGTCTGTTCCTCACTCTTATTACTTAGCCTCCGATGTTCCTGCTAACATTTTCTTCCTTGTTTTCTTCATTTAGATTGATTTTCCAGGAGTCAGCCTTAAATTTGCCTATAGGACTTGGTGGTTAGAAGTTCACCTTAAGCCAGTTAGAGGCGATTATGTCCAGGTAGCAAACTGTATTAATATAATTAAGGAATTGAAAATTTTGTGTCATGTTCATCCAGGTACCAGTACCCAAGAAGTTTCTTCTTTCCTCTTTCTTGAATGAATCAAACCTTTGAAATGCAAAATCTTTTAGATCATCAAGGATCTATGTGGTTTTATTTACAACCTTTGCTTTCAAGGCGTTTCCCTGTTAATACAGCTTTCACAAAGCTCCCACTTAAGTCCGTTGTGTGACTGAAGTGCGATGTTCTTTCCGATGACTCCTTGTGTGGTCTGAGAAATATTTTCCATCTGCCTCATATCCTGCTCTGCTCCTGATGTAGCCTAGCACATGTGTGCAGCATTGCGACACCTGGGATAGTGTGTGCTCGCTGCTTCTCTTTTTGTTAAGAGAATCGTAAGGCTACCAGTTCTTTTAGAATCATGAGACACAGTATATAGTGATTAGAGAGACAGAGAGAGAGAGAGAGAGAGGAAGGGAGAGAAAGAGAGAGAGAATGCAAGAGAATCTTGCAGGTTTCTTTTGAGAAACACAAGAGAACTACACATTACATTGCTTTCTTTTTCCTCACATCAGTGCTTATACCAGATTTTAAGTAAATACACTCATGAAACATTTTGGTTACAATGACTTTGAGGTTTTCTTTATTTGTGGAGTATATGAAGTTTATGTTATTTACTGTAAATTCACATTAAATTTTGTGTTTGTTATGCAGAGATATGACCTAGAAAACATTATCTTCAGTGAAAACTGTACTTCCTCAGATGAACCTCAGATGCTTTCAGCTCATTTGTAGACAATTCAAAACACTGAACACCAGGTTAAAAATGCGCAAGTCTGCTACAAAAGTTTCAGCACGAATAATGGATATTATCTTACACAATGGCATTGATGTAAGGGTTCATAATTTAAGTGTGTAGAGATACATAAATTTGAAATGAGCAGATTTCGCTGGAAATAGTTTGTAAACTTCTTGATTACCTAACTGAAGGAAATAAAGTTTCTTCCATTTCTTTCTGAAATCAATTTAATGCAACTCATTTTTGCATTTCAAATGTCCATTTTTTCACTCTATAGTATTTGGACATGTTAGCAACTTGGGTAGATGAATAGATAGATGCATAAAATATGGACTGATGAATGGAAAGTTGGATGAATGGAGAGTTGGCTAATGGTTAGATGTGAGTACACGTGTGGAAGAATGCACAGATCACAAAACAAGAAGTATGTGTGCATAGCTATTAATGATGAAAGAATACTCATCATAACTCCTAGCTGAGTGGATGAATGGTCAGATTAATGAAGGAAGGACAAAAGGAGGAAAAAAGGGGCATAAAAGGAAAGTAGCAGTGACTATAGCATCTTGCTATAGTCTTTAAGATAATTTTTGCCATGTTCAGTTTTTTTTGAATGTCATTTAGAAGACATTTAACATTTTATTAATTATCTAGTTTTGAGCTCATTGGAATGAAGTCATGATCCTGATCCTGACTTGGGAACCCCACAGAGTCTAGTTGGACAAAATAAAATGACAGCTATGCAGAAAGAAAATTAAATACTACAGTCCATTTGACAAATATAAATTTAAGGCATGGATCCTCCCACTGCTAAGAGAAGCCAATGATATCTGACACCAACCAATGAAATCAAGTACTTTTTGTTTGTTTTTAGAGAAAACTGAAGCTAAAGAACTGAGTTGTAAGGATCAATTTTTGCTAAAGCAAAGCGTGTGCTCACTTCCAAATTGTTATCCCAATTTCTTCTATGTTAGCTCTCTTCTCTTTAATGTTTTCACATTTATTACTTCATTTAAGTCTGAGAATAATTCTTTCATTTAAATATTTAATGTGATTATATTAAAAGGAAATCTCAGTGAGATTGCTTTCTTTTTTGAAAGTTTCTAAAGCTATGAAAGATCCATTAACTCAATCACAGATACTAATAGCGGCTGGGCAGAGGCTGCTGTGTAGTTCGATGGTACCAGAACCTTCAAACATCACTGTGAGAAAACTATTTCTTGTTTTCTTTCTGTGTTGCTTGTGGTGGTTTCATGATCCATCTAAGGTGAAAAACCCAAGTTTGAGTTTTACCACTTAGGTTCTTGATTAAAGAGAAGGAAGAATGTGTTGTCATTTCCCAACTCAATTATCATTTGGAATGTGATAAAGCCCCCCCCAAATCATGAAAATTGGGAAGAAAAATTAAATTAGCTTGTTAACTTTTCACAGAGCAGTGTTAATAAGGTGAAGACTTGGAATCAGGTGTATGAGTACCAATTGTGAAATACTAGTACAAACTTAGGTCATAACAATCATAGACTCATTTTATGTTCTTTTACCTCTTTTGCTAAGTGGTTACAATATTTATAACACCTTTCTAAATTTTAAAATGACAGATACATTGAAATATCAGCATATTTCTTGGCAGATGGCCAAAATTTCATGAATTTACATTGATGCTGTCATTCCCATTTTACGGAAGGAAAAATAAAGGTTCAAAAAAGGACCTCTATAATTTGCAATAAAAGGTTAATCAAAGAAATGGAAAAATAACAACACAAACTGTGGCTTTTAAATTATTTTTCATTGTTTTTCTTAACAGATCTAATTTTAAGGAATTAAGTATAAGCATTAATTATTTAATAAAATATGTGATTGTTCAGTGTAGAGCCATGCTTGGGAGCCCTTATATTCTATCATTACTTGTAGCTTTAGTCATTGTCAGAATTAGCTCAAGTAAAATACGGTTAAACTTAGCAAAAAATTTGTGATGCTCAATATTAGCACTACATGCCTTGGAACTTGATTTGCATATACTAAGTGCTATTTAAGGCACTATGAAAGGAACTCAGTTTTATTCAATCACAAGAAACTTAGCATATTGACCCAGGATTTAGAACTCCTTGTCTCATCTTTGGGGAGCCCATATTTCTAGGGCTTCGTTTCCCCTGAACTTTTCCTTACCCCTGGATTCAGGCTTTCCATATTGTTTCTTTAGTTTGACTTTCAAATTCAAGTGAAAATAGAAGTCAAAAAGCATCTGTCGGGAAGTAAACTGTGGAAACCTATTAAAAGTCCCTACTAAACTACCTTTAATAAATTTAAAGGAAAAATTACACCAATATTTTTAGACTGGTAGGGAATTTAACAACCTGGTATGTAGATACATGTTTTCAAGTCAGATGCTTTCAACAAAATTCACTTAGTGAAAAAATATTTTTGAAAAGATATTCAGGGTAAACATTCAGCAGCTGCTGGACTTTGGCAGCAAAACAATTAAATTATTGGCTTCATCCAGCTTTCAACTAGTGGAAGGATATTCACAAATCCAGGGAGGCTTTGACCTTCAAGAAAATTCACATTAGAATTACCTATAGGAAATATTGCAGTAACTAAATCCTGATATCTACAAAAATGTGTGGCTAATTTTACCCACTGCAGCTCATTTGCCATCAATATCACTAAGTTATTAATTTCTGTGCCTTTTAAAAAGGAAAAGCAGCCATTGTCTGTCATGACAATGAACAGTCAGAGAACAGAGATGACATAGAGCAATAAAACGTCTTCAAAAGGAATATTCTCTGGCTTCTGTAATGAGGATGCTGTCTCGGTTACTTTTCACTCATTGCTGAGACAAAACACCCAACCCCCAAAATTAGGGAAGGAAAGGTTTACTTCTTACAGTTCTTGGAGGTTTCAGTCCATATTCAGCTGGCTCCAAGGCAGGGTGGCATGACACCAGGGCAATGCTTCAAGGCAGCAGCCCAGCAAAAGCAGCCAGAGTAAAAGGGGGCAGAGCAAGGCTCTTTTCCTCCCTTATGTTGTACACAGAACCCCTCTTACCCCCAGGGTCAGTGTAGCATTCACAAATCTTGCCTTGCTTTGCACAAGATGAGGATGTTTACAAAATAAGAACCCTGGCTCCCTGCTGAGTCAGTTAAACTTCTGACCTTATCAGATTGACACAATGAACAGGTAACTGCCTGTACTCTACACCCCAGGATGTAGAGCTGTTGAGTTAGTTAATTAAGTTTGGAAACTTCTCAAATTGTAACAAAGTATAAACCATAACTGACACTGATTGTACAAAATGCTCCATAGATATTAACTGCCTTTAAAAACTGAGATTCAATATCCAATCAGAAAACAGTATCAAAAAAATGTGTATGTACGGGAGGAGGACAAGAAAGGTGTTGTCTCAGTCCAATATGTGGTGTCAGCATCCAATTTATTTGCTTGCTCTTTCAGTCATCTAGTGTTTACTAAGTGCTCACTGTGTCCCCTGAACTATTCCCGTAATTATTGATTCAGTGATCAGCAAAATAGATGTAAATTTTTATTGTCAATGCGCCTGTTGTGTATTGAGCACATGAGATATTAAGCAATGTGCCCATAATAACTGGGACAAGTAGGGATGGGATTTAACCGGTTTGCATTAGCACAGCCATGAAAACTGCTCAAATATTGAAAAACTTCTAGATCAGTTGGTGGGTGAGTATTGCCTTATCAATTTTGTTCGGTCTCCTGGAACACTCTATCTCTCCAGCAGCTTGTTATCAACGTTTGTCAAAGAAAGGGGGAGCACCTGTTGCCACGCAATGGTTTGTCCAAAATCCCCAGGTAATCTTGGAGAGCTCCACATAGATCACACAGCCAAGGTCCACCTGTAGTTTACCGTAAGTCTTGGTGGAATGTCCTGTTATGTTCCATGAAGTTAGAAGTACAGTTCGTAATGGGAGGAGATAGTGTGAGGTTTTTTCTTCTACCTCCCTGTCTTGCGGGAGGCTGCCATGAAGCAATGGTTCATCTGTCACCCTGGTGCTAGTCAGGCATGGGACTGTCCCAATTGCAGCTCTCCTTCTCCTTTGGGCACAGCTGTGAATGACAAAATCACTTGGTCAGAGATTCAAGCTGGATTTGCAGTGGCCAAGAGACCCACTCTTGTGCTGTGTCCTCTGGCACCCCTGGTCCAGCGTTATCCAGAGACCAGGAACCTAAGCTACCAAAACCGTGTTGATCTCCCTTATGCCTCTAGTGTGAGTAATAAGCTGTTCAAATTGATTTGGGTCCATTGTCCTGTTTCCTGACTGAATCCATGGATCACTGCCAGCCGGTTTCAGAGCTTGCACCATGCTCTTGCATAGGGTCTGCACGACTGCTTGAAGCCCATCAGGCAGTGAACTCCCAGGACCTGGGTCCAGCGTTCACAGCATGGTCAGAATTTACCATTCATGTCCAGACCATGCTGATCATTTTATACTGAGAATTTTATACTGATCATTTTATACTTATTACAACTAATGAAAATATGAAGGAGGAAAAGTACACCATGCCACAGGAGAAGGTAATAGGGATGTTAAAACTGTGTTTGTGCATCAGAAATTTTTCTCTGTGAAATTCAGCATCTCACCTGTGATCTGGAGGGTATTTCAGAGCTGATCAGAAGTAGAGGGCATCAAAATTTTTCCCATAATTTTGGAAAGAAAATACAGGCATCTGTGAAAAAGTTTTACAGTGTGTAATAACATGTCTCATTCAAGGAACTATAAAGAAAGCCAAAGAGACATCATATAATGAACTTGAGTCAAAATATCTCTTGGAACATCTTTGCTAAACGCTGGTAATTCCTACACTAATGCTGAAAGTCCGTAGTTAGATAGAGTACCAAACTAATGATCTCATCTCACCTTGTGAACTAACAGTTTGAGTGGTTAATATGGAGCCCTGTTGAACCGTTGAGTTTCATAAACCTAGAGAAGCTCCTTTATGTTGTGTTATCTGTGTAACAGATGGCAAAACTGAATGAAGAGTAACTGGTAAATGAAGATGCAAGAGAAAGAAGGAAGAAAACAAGAGACCAAGGGAAAAATGGACACAGAGAGCAAAGACAGGTTCCTGTGTGGGGGGTATAAATTGTATAAGATGTTTAGTGTTTATTAAATTTGTAGTGAAAACTGAAAATTTAGGAAATAAGAAGATAGCAGTATCATGCGATGAAACACACAATGAATTATAGCCCAAGGTACTGAACCTGATATTATGTACATTTCAAACTGCATACAGTCTTCCCAGTGGAATTCATTACTTGGCCTGTTTTGGGTTCTTTGAACAAAGAAGGTGGATGCATTCTGCATTAGTTGTCCAGCAGTGGAAGGTGATACTATTGTTACCCTGGCTTAGGCACGGTGAGTTGTTTGTTGTCATTGACAGCTCTACAATGTTCGCCATTACTGAGCTAAACAAACAAAAGTACTGGCTTCTCAAAAGAGGCAGGGACCAACTGGACAAGGTATCAAAGTTAATATGATGGAATTTGTATTTTTGTCATGGCATTAAGGACTCATTAAAATTTTTATTTTTGTTTTCGTCGATATTAAATTGCATACACTGCCAATTTTAAGTTGACAAATTAAGCAGTATGGCATCCTGGGGGAGACAGGGAAAGATTAGAAGCAGCAAATATTATGAGGTACAACTATAGTCGTGGTGATATAAGAAAGAGAGAAAGGGAGGGCATAGCATAATGGACATACTAAAAGTGCAGAGCCAGTAGAATTTGAGACTGAGCATGAGGAGAAAATGCTTGAGATAGAGGATGGGTAATGCTTTAAAACACAAAGTGAATGAACTCTTTAAACTGTCTATATCCTGCTGACCAGAACCTATGAACCTGTCATCACATGTACCAAAAAGAAATAGGTAGAATTTCATAGGTTAAGGATATTAAAGTGGGAAGATTGTTCTGAACTATCTGAGTGATGCAAATGTTATTGCATTTTTTAAAAAATGGAATTAGGAATACTAAGGACATAATCTTTCAGGGATGGAAAGGTTAGAATGATGTAACCACAAGCCAAGGAATGTAGGCAGCCTGTAGGATTTGGGAAAGCAGGATCAGATTCTTCGGTGTGATCTCCAAAGGGAACCAGATGTGCTGACACCTTAAATTCTGTCCAGTGAGACATATTTTGGATTTCTGACTTTCGAATTTTAAAATAATACATTTTTATTGTTTTAACCCATCATAAAGCTGGTTCTTTTACAGCAAAATCTGAAAACTAATATAATATACCATTGATCATAATATAAAGAATGAGAAGGTTGAGGTCAGCTTTATATGTTTGTTATGAGGAATCAGATGCATATGATGACTGTGAACATTTTTTAAAAAGGAAATTTTTTCACAGCAAAGATGGAATTAGGACTGATGAATTTTAAGTGTAAGAAGAACGAGGTGTTTGATTGAACTGTTACATTTAGGTAGAGAACAAGAAGGCAGGTGTAAACATAAGACTGATAAGGAGTGAGAAAAATATCAACAGAAGTGAAATAAGGAAAGCAGGGCAGCTGTTTTTGGAGGTAACTTAGCAGATAATTTTCCAGATGGGTCAAAGCCAACCATTTCACAAGTCATACCATAGGAGTTCCACTGGATTGAGGTTTTCAGTGACCCACATTTATTTCTGTTTTTGAAAAGTCTTGGTTTTAAAGTACTTGCCAATTCAAGGAATTAAAATAAAAACCAGAACAGAAGCATCAAAATTCTGCTAACTTAATATTCTACAAGAGTGAGAAAAAAAGTTGTTCCTTGAGGAAATGTAGCAATACATGTCTGACAGTACATGTATATAAATTAAAAGACTACAGAGGCCTGGGATTTTAAAATTTGTAGGTGTATTGAGGACTTATCTTGTTAAATGTACCTTTTACACTGCTAGAGTGAAAAGAGCTCATTACAGTAAGTTAGGATCAGACAATTTGATATGAAAGCCTACTTTGAAGGTTTTTATCTTTTAATCCAGCTTCATTTTAAGAAAATTTATGTTTAATTATATATTAAAAAGCACAATTATATAGATGATAAAATGATGGTATGGTCTTGAATATTATCTGATATAATTAAATCAAATTAATTAGTCTAGTCAATACCTCAAATATTTACAGTTTTTCTGATAAGAGCATGTGAAATTTATTCTTGCTGATCTTAAAATGTACACTGTATTATGGCTTGTTATATTTACCATGCTATGCAATATATATCAAAGGGAAAAACTGAAGCTTTCATTGCTTCTTTTTAATTCAAACTTTGTGTATTTGGATCAGAATCTCTTTCAAAAATCTCCCCCTGCTAGTAGCAGTCCCTAATAACTGCTATTTAACTCTGTTTTTCTCTGTTTCAGTGTTTCAGATTTTACTTACTAGTCAGAGCTTGGAGTATCTGTCTTTTTGTGTTTTCTTTCACTCAACATAATGTTCTCCTATTTCATACATCTCCTTATAAATGACAAGAATTCTAATTTTATGAGGTGGAGGGTATTGTGTATTTATACCTCGTTTGCTTTATCGATTCATCTGTTGAAGGCCACTTTGGTTGATTCCATCATTTGGTTAATGTGAATGGTTTACTGTGAATATGAAGATTCAGGTATCTCTTTGATGTACCGGTTTCAAAGCATTAGGATAAATATCCAGAAGTTGTATTGCTGGACTGTACGGTTATCCTATTTGCAGTTGTGAGGAATCTGTACACATTCGCTTCTACAGTAGTTGAACTGATTTTCTCACCAACGGAGTGCAAATGCGCAAATTTTAGAGCAAATTTTAACTGTGAAATACGGAAAAAATGTTTACAATTTAGGATTCAGGAGGACACTTAAGGCCAATGCATGACAACTGGCAGCTTTCTTTGCTACAAACTGATAGTTTAAAAATGGCCTGTATTTTAATGTTCACAGAAAAGGAAGCAGACAGAGACAAAGTTAAAAGGAAATATAAACCAACAATGTATAAAAGATTATATGTGACTCAGTAAAAGAAATACAGTGAGATACATACAACAAACTTCACCTTTTATATATTAGCCTAAAATTATTTGAGATAGATATTAATTTACATAGTTAATCAACAAGCTACACATTAGTTTACAGGACCACTTCTCCAAAATTTAAAAAATTTTGAATGCATCTTGAGGTTATGTTATTTGCTTGAGGAAAGGAAAGCACGAGTCAAAGACCTTCCATTTCATCTCAGTTTCTGCAAAATTATAATTACTTTGTATAATATAATATGGGACCCTTTTCATATCAATATCTTTCTCCAAAATCACTTAATATAAAGACAAATCAGATGCATAGAAATTTTAAGTGATTTTCATTTTGATGAAGTCAATGAATTTCATAGTAAAGAAAAATGAGATGCTTCTAGATCATACCTCAATGTGTTACATTAGATCAAGGTTCATGCATATCACAGAAAACACTAGGCAATATAAAGTGTAGTTCAGAAAATGTGCTTTACATGAAGGGAAAATTATTCTATTTTTAATTGCCCTAGCAACAAACCTTACTGAAATTTTCACAATACTTGAGAATTTCTGGACATTGAATGCAGACCCATGAGTTAAAAAAAAAAAAATCCATGTAGAGTACCAGAAAAAGTAGATGGAAGGTTTTATTTCTCAGGCAAACGCAAGTACACATAACAAAAGTCGATGTAAGAATGGTATGAAATTCATACAGATTACAATTTGATTTACCAACACCTACCATCTACTTCCCGACAGTAAATTGTGCATGTGTTGAAACTTTATCTCTTCACTTACGTACATGATAATCTCTATTTTCCTTGATATAAATTCTACATGAATCACACAAGGTAGCACTGTGTATTTAGATGGTTACAATCAATGATTTCTATAGGATTAGATTTATTTTCTATCAGTGCAGTTAAAGAACCAATTCTTGGTAACAAATGCTCAAACTCATTTCTGTGCATGTCCTATATTACATGTATTGATTTGCATGTGGTGAACCATTCCTGGTCCCTAAGATGAAATCTACTTTGTTTTGAAGTCTGATGCTTTTGGTGATTCATTGCATTCTATTTGTTGGTATCTTGTAGAGAACTTTTGTGTCTATATTCATTAAAAAGATCGGGCTGTCGTTTTCTTTTTTAGTTGTGTACATGCCTGCTTTGACATCAAACTGATTCTGGCTTTCAGGAATGAGTGTGGAAGTAGTTTTCATTTCAACTTCATTGAAGCACTTGCAGAACATTTGTTTTGTAACTTTCCTGAAGTTCTTCTAAAATTCAGCAATGAATCCTGGATTTTTTTTAGTTGGAAGGGTTATTTTATTTATTTATTTAGGATTCTTCAGAACTTTTATGTCTTCCTGGTTCAGTTTTGGTAATTCATATGTGCCTCAGGAATCTATCCATTTTTTGAGGATTTTCCAATTTCTTGGAGTACTCATTTGTTGGAGTACTAGCAATTTAGATTTCAGCGATGTCTACTGAGATTTCACATTTTTCATTTCTTATTGTATTGATATAAGCCTTTTATCTTTCTGTTTTGATAAATTTGGTTAGGCCTTACTCTAGGTTGGGACTCAGCAAACATTCCCTGTAATTTCACGGTACGTATTTCAGTCCTTGTAGGCTGCATGGTCTCTACCACAAGCTATTCCCTCCTACCACTGGAGCACAAAAGCAACTGCTGAATAGATACACAAATAAAAGTGTTTAAAAGAAATGTGAGGAGGACGTCAAAAACTTCAGCATTCTGTTAAACACTTAAAAATATGTGCATTGGAAAATCAGAAGGTGAAGTAAAAAAAAAGAAAATGAAATATTCACGTTGTTAAGAAAAGAATTTAATGAAAGATGTAGATTTACTTACAATTCTATTTATAGAAGGACACACTGGGCAAGATTTGACCTGTGGGCAATAGGGTGCCAACTTCTCTCTGTGCTTACCCATTTATCTAGAAACTGTCACGTTAATCTTCGTAGGGTTAACAAGATTTTGTGTGTTTCTCTGGGTTTCCAGCATCCTACAGCAATACACATGCTTGAATCTTTCTGTTCTGCTCTCAGCCATTGAACCTTGCTTGATAGCTTGCTTCACGTAATGTACTTCCCTACTGCACTATGCTTGTAGAGACCAAATCTCACTTGAGAATGTAAAGGAAAATATGCTAAACTGACCTTTGGTGATCCTGTAGCTGCTGTTTTTCTCACGCTTCTCTGTTGCCCTTTCTTGCACTTTACAGCCATCATTCAATCTTCCCTAAAGTTTCTCCCTGAGCCCAAAACTCAGAGGAACCACAGTAATTTACTGTCCTCGCAGCTCTGTGTTCCTTAGTTAAGAAATCGCCCTCAAGGAGAAAACTAGTGCAGCTAGTGAGTTCCTCATACTTCTAGATTCTCAGCCTGGTGTACATGGTCCTCAGTTGCTTAGGAGAGGAGGACTACTCTCCTATTGGTTACTATGCTGTGTCTAGAAGACAGTTTGAACTTTTTGCCTTTAAATAGCAAAAACATAAATATATAACTAGAATTAACTTAAAAAGTGAAACTTGTTTGCTTTCTTTAATTGAAAATGTAAGACTAATTTGATTTCCAGCATGTTTTGAATAAATAGAGAGCATGCTATATAAATATTTATTATTTCTATTTTTTGTCTTATTCTATGTAACAATGTTAGATCTGTGTTGGTGTTTTTTATTCTAGTAATGATGCAAATACAAGTTTAAATCTGACTTTCACACACACTTCTACAAAGAGAAAGACTGAGCATAATGTATCTTCACTTAGATGATGAAAAAATATAGCTTTAATGCTAGTCACCACCAGTAGTATCTTTTTGTATTTGCCCTGAAATCAGTTAAGTCCCCAAATCCAATCAAAATCATTTGACAAGGGAGAGAGTTGAAATGGAATGATTTCTATCAGAATTTGCATCCCCATCACTAGCATTGAGCACTGAGATCTCACAGAAACTGTGAGACAGTCTATTCCAAAGTGTAGGTGTCCTTTTGAGAAGGAAATCAAAAATTTTTTAAAATGAAACAAGATATATTTTCAAAGAGTAGCCATGACTGCCCCACGCATATACTCATGCATGTGTTTACAATATGATTTTATTTACAAAAATATTAAACTTGAAAATTGTTTGCCTGTACTTATTTCTTAAAAGAAAAGCTGCTGAAACAGTATAATTTGATATGTTAAAGTTCATGTTTAAAAGTACTTATAATCAGATTTCAGTACCCCATGTAATTTTGGACTGAAATTTAATCCTTACACTTATATTAGTCATTCAAATCCATATCTCTCAGGATTGTTTTCAGTTTGCAGTGTTAAAACAAGCAGGTATTATATCAAACAGCCTCAGAGCCGAAGTTAATCTAGGTACTACATCCTGAGACTTTTATTAGTGTGGGGATAAGAAACAGAAAATCTTTATAGACTTTTACTTCTTAACTATACGGTAAAATTTGATGTGGAGATGGTGATATGGTCATTTGTACACTACATATCTCACAAGCACTATCTAAGATTTCTATTTTAGTACTGATGAGCAAGGAGTGTGTATTTTATATGTACTAACAGAGGAATCGAATTTTATGTAAAAATACATTGCCATAATTACCCTTTCATAAGTATCAAGGGCATCTTACTTAGTAATGAAAAGCATCATTATATAGGTTCATTTCCTTACAGGACAAAAACAAAAAAACAAAAAAACAAAACAAACAAACAAAAAAAAAAACAGCAACAACAGCAACCACAAAAAGAAGCCTTCTGAAATTCCAGGGTGTAGATCAAGACTGCTTAGGCTCAAATTTCAAATCTGCTATTTCCCAGCTGTGTGGCATTGAAGAGGGTCCTCCATTCATCAGTGTCTCGGTTTTCCTGGTTTGAAAGGAAATATTATACAGTATAGAGTTCTTCTGTATAGTATCACTCAGAGCTAAAGCTCAGGGATAAGAGGAAACTGTAGTAGTCTCCTGTATGTTAAAGTCTAAGTTCCTTGTCATGCATTTCTGTTTCAGTTAATCTTCTGGAATTTGTGAGGGAGTGGAATTATTGCACATTTCTTAAGAACATCAATCTTATTTTGCTTCTTTGTGCTTTATGTGTCTTGGTACAACACACACAACACACACACATGTGCACACACACACAGGCACACAGTATTCTAGATTTTATCTTAGTTTTCAGATAAACTGTACATTTAGATTTACTTTTCTTGGTTTCTGAAAACAATGTTTTTCTAACATGAATTATAGTATTTGTTTATTAGAATTTTATTATTAAGTTTCTTCTTTGAAAAACCTATGTGTGTTTTGTGGCTTGAGGATGTTTACTGTCTTTAACAATGAGCATTTTGCAGCCATTAAACATATGCTTTATATCTGGCTGCCAGAAATTTTGAAAAGAAAAGTACTGCTCAATCAAGAAAAGCAGGTAGGAGATTTTAGCTGATTATCAATGTCTCCTTTTACTGTAACTACCCCAGCACTACCTTCACAGCCCACTGCTGAGATGTACTGTCATGTTTCATACACAAGTAAGCTATTTAATCCAGGTTTAAGGCCACATTCTGTTAATGGTATCATCATCTTAGTGAGATTTTAGAGAAAAGTAACAAAAAATGTAAACAATATTTATGTTTTGTAAACCTCAGAGAATTTCAATAAAAATTTAAAGACAGATGGATATTCTCACTTGGAGGTAGGAGAGTAGATAAATAATTAAAAATGAATTGTTCAATGAGCTTTTCAGGAATACGGACTTACAAATCAATATTGGCCTGACAAATTTAGAACTTTGCAGATTTAGCTACTTGCCAAAATGCTATAAAATGATTCATTAAAATTTCAGATAAAATTTAACCATCTGTCATCATGTTTTCTTAATCTTTATTTGACACAACCACAAATTTACATTTCTTACAAGAAATTAAAGAGTAGTTTGTACATTAAAGACACTGTGATGTTGTGCTGTTATGGCAGCTTACTTTGAGGTTAATTTTGGGGAAAAAAGAAATCACAAAGAACAACTCCAAA
Organism: Dasyprocta punctata; assembly: GCA_004363535.1. NCBI lineage: Eukaryota > Metazoa > Chordata > Mammalia > Rodentia > Dasyproctidae > Dasyprocta > Dasyprocta punctata. Next base: position 68,387 of record RJWM01005955.1, on the reverse strand, counting down.
ACCACAGGAATTAGATTAATGGGACATGGAGACAAACCAAATTCCAGAGTTTTCATAGTTTACAAAGTCTTGAAATGCAAAAGTTCCATAATTTTTGAAAGTAAATTTAGTATGATAATATTAATTCTGTCACAAAAATTATAAAGCCTCAATAAGAAATGGACATATGAGAAGGCGAATGTTCCAAATATGGTGTATGATTTTCATTAGCAAGAACACACTTGGATTTGTCATTTCAGAAAGTCTGCCCATATAAAGTTCAGGCTCTGATTCGTCCACTTCCTGTTTACCAACGGTAATTTCATGTATACCTTCACACGTGTCTTCCCTCATGTATAATTTTTACCTCATGTTGTACAAACTGTGTTTCCTACTCTGAAAACAGTCCCTTCATAAATATTATTAGATCACTGAACATGAATCAAAAGTACTATTGGATCTTTACAGAATTCTCTGAAGTAACCATACTTTTATTTTGCAAGAGGTTTCAATTTCTCTATTTAACTTTGTTAAGTTAAAACTAAAAGAATTCTCTACCTAAATTCCTTGTCTTACACAGGGTTAATATTCACAAAACCTTCCAATGCATAATATGAACACTGTACTTGATCTAATTCAGCATTTTATCTTTTAAAAAGCAGGACCAAAAACATCACCTCATGTTAAAATCTAAAATTCTCATAATTAGTTTTGCTTACTCTTTTTATTACCTTCTCTCTCCCACATTTTCTTTGTTGGCATTCCCAGATACAAAGATTTCCCGAACATGTAAATAATTGAAATCTTTTAATGAATGGCAAAAACAGTTTCTAAACAAACTTTTATTTCCATCAAAAAAAAATATTGTGCCCAGGTATAACCTTCCTAGATTGCTATATTGGTTTTTCTCTGTTGTGTACATAATAGAAAAAAGAAGATGCATCGCTAATCAAGTAGTGGTATATGTTTGCTAAGTGTTTTATAAATGTTTCATTCATTTAATCCTACCAATTAATTCTATAAGGCAATTACCACTATTATCTTCATCTTTAATGAGAAAATTGATAGGTACAAAGATCAATTGTATCGCCCAAGTTACTAAAATCTAGTAAAAAGTAAGAACTAGTTCTCAACTTCCAAAGGTCAAGCTCTTAGATGTGGCGTCTTCCTTCTCTTCTTGTTGGCCTCACTTAAGTGAAGTACAAACATGTGGAAGAGCTACGTGCAAGTTCACAAACTAGCATTTTGTTACATATGTAGAAAAAGAAGGAAATATGCCCACACAATTCTGTTTATTTACAATAGGAAATAGTTCCCTCTGTAGGTTGGGACCTATGAGAATCAGATATGATTTTTGGTATGTTCACATTTTCCCTTATTATTCATTGATTTCAAATAATATCTTTACCAAAGCAGATAAATCACCATATGATTTGGCTCTGGTCCTCCCTTTCTCTTTTTTTCACTTGCCTCTAGCAGAATATGCTGTGTATACAGGAGCCTCATTTTTACTCAGTGGCATGAAGGTCTCAAAATTGCATGGAAAATTCTTAGGAAAAACTACAATCAGGATTTGCTTCCTCTATCACTTATGTTTCTGCTCAAGTAAAGTGAATGAGAAGAGTTTCCTTGATAACTCATATCTATATCAATTGCTTTTACTAAGAAAGAAGCAAACTCAGAGACTGAAACTAAAGATCACTGATGAATATATTGCAAACATATCTCCAACCAGCCAAGAGACAGTGGTGCATGGCCCTCTACAGCCACAGACTTGTCATCTGCTAGCAGCTTCCTGTCAACTGGTGTCACCCATAGGAATGCCAGCAGGTCATCTCAGTCAAACTCTGTTCAGTAAGAATTTTCTTCATCGCATTGACCAAGTCAGGTACAAAAGCACAATCAGAATCTCCTGATGGAGAGAGCTGCAAGCCACGTGGCCAAGGACGCGCACAGAGCAGGAAGGAAGATGGAATTTCAGAATACAAGTCCTAAATACAGCCTCTTACACTGTATGTCCTCTATGTATTTTATTGGTAATAGATGTTAATTTTTGGAAAAAGATAGAAGATAGATAGATAGATAGACAGATAGATAGATAGATAGATAGATAGATACCAAAAATTAGAAAGTCATTTGAGGAAAAGAAAAGCTTGTAAATATTTTGATACTCAATTCATTGCCACATTGTGAGATTAATACAAGTTATCTTTGGCCTCTACAATTACAAGAGGACCTCAAAGTGGTGGCCATTAGCTCCCAGACATTTATTAGTATAGCAAAATGCTGGTTGGGTAACCTTTGTCACTGAGATTTCTGCACATACATTTGGAACTTTTTCTGTAAGGGGTTTTCTGCAATATACCACATCCTCTAGGGTTCCCTATGTATAGGTAATGCCATCTCTTGAAAAACATGGTACTAGTTTTCTTTTCCTGAAGAGTTTATAAATTTTTGGAGGACTCCATACATATAATATTTGCTATATAAAATATATAATTATATTAAATAAAGTATAATTTATAAATTAAGTATTTATCATATTCTTTTGTATGATATAATGCATATTGGCCTCATTTAACTTACACAAGGCTGTTTGTGTTGCTTTATACAACAAGCTCTATTCAGTAAGAATTTTCAGCATCCCATTGACCAAGTCATGTACAAAAACACAATCAGAATCTCATGATGGGAAGAGCTATAGATTTATTCAAATATATTGCCTCTTTCTTTGAGTGCAGATTTTTATCTTGTTTCTTATACTATCAGTGAGAACCATTTTTACATGCATTGCAAGTTTATTAATAGTTTTAGATTATGTTACTACAAAATTTTGATTAATAAAATGACAACATTCATAAAGCTAATAAAAATAAATATCATTTATTATTCTTTCTCTTAAACTATACTACAACAAACTGGAGGAAATAAACTAGTTTAGAAGATAAGTTTGTAGGGCTTTAAAAAAATACCTCTCAATTCCCAGGGTACAGCACGGTGCCTGCAAAAGCGCATAAGGGGATTATTTAAAAGGTGAGTGGATGAATGACGTAATAGTGGATGACCAAGGTGGGGCAAATGCTATATTTTGCTGATAATGAAACTACCAAGTATTCACATTTCACATTCCTCAGGGGTTTTTTCTGTTTGTCTTTTTGAGACAGGGTATCAATATAGTTTAGGCTGGCTTTGGGCTCACTTTGTAACCTAGGCTGGTCTCGAACTTCCAAGGATCCTCCAGCCTCAGCCCCTCGAGTGCTGGTTTCACAAGAGTGCGCCACCACGCCCGGCTCACATTCCTCATTTTAAGGATGGTTATATGCTGTGGAAAAATATTGTCCCTTCCAGTTCAGAAAAGTCAAGTGCTTTGCCCAGGATCACAGACCTAAAAAGGGAGGGACACGGGGTTGTAGAAAACATCTCGCAAATCTGCATTGCTCTTTCCTTTTGCTAGCACTGTTCTGGCATTTGGAAAGGTAGGAAGGTATGAACGGATGCATAGGTAAATGGAACAAAAACTAGAAGTTAGAAATATAGTGAATATTAGTGCATTGATCTGCTTGAGTTGCCATAAGAAAATGCCATAGACTGGATATTTAACAGAAATTTATTTTTTCACAATTCTGAAATTCTGGTGCAGCACCAGATTTCGGTATCCACAGATTTGGTTACTGATGAAAACTCTTCCTGGTTTGGTGACTGCAGCTTCTCATTGTGTCGCCTCACGGCTTCTCCACTTTGTGATGAGACGAGGAGGGAGGGAAGAAAATCAAGTTTATTTTTCTTCTTTGAATGTTCCAGGTCCTATGGGAACCTGCAAAGCACCACCTGAAAGACCTCATCTAATCTTAATTATACCCCTAATGACTCTATCATTAAGTACAAATCTATTGGGCACTAGGATTTGTATATGAATTTTGGACAAGGATGCATTCTGGTGCCTAATGACTGGAAACACAACTGACGACAGAAATCACTTATTTTCAAGGACCTCAAATGGATCTTTGGGGAAAGATGTTTTAGTGTGGTGAAATATTTAATGCATATTTACTCAGAAATACCATTTTCTGCATATAGATCAAATGACTCTATGGTACTTAATTTTTAACCTGTATTCTAAGTAAAATTTACAGGATATTTTTTCTCTTTTTTTATTCCTTGCTAATGAGTAACAGGTGCTTAAAATATAGTGGGAGATTACGGAACTTACTAAAAACATTTGTGTTTTGTGTTACAGGCTCAACAGCTTACAGATCTGGAGCAAAAATTAGCTGTAGCCAAAAATGAACTAGAGAAAGCCGCTCTTGACAGGGTAAGTTTATTCAGGAACCATCACACTTAGATTTTAGCAAAAAATATGAGAGTAAGCTCATGGCTTCCTTTGATTTATTAATGCAGCTCCAGATGCAATGCATATAAAATGGTTATAGAATTCATGAATATTTGATGGTCTTCTTGGATTTCAAATTTTCCTTGTTTTTGCTGCTACAATAAATTTACTGAAATTTCAGTCCCTGTGAGTTCACAACTACATTTTATAACCTCACTATGGCATCTCTGAAAACCATGAAAAAAATGTGCATTGAAGCATCAACTGAGATGTGCAGTATTAACTTCTGATGAATGAGTTATGAAGGATGTGTAAGCAGACACTGGCATCCAGTTGATGTACCCAGTTTTTAAATATGTGATTCTGAGAATTTCTGCTTATGTGAATCTACTTGCAAAAAAGGGCAAAGACATTAAATGTCATACTGCTTATATTTAAAAACTGATGTAATTTAACTGCTTACTATTAGTACAATTAACATACATGGTTCATAGATCGTATAGGTATTTTGAAATAGCAATAAAAATGTAATATTTATAAACAAAAATATATTTGTATAGTCTAATACAGATAAGCACATATATGTATTTTGTATATATTACAATGATGATTCATATTTACATGGAACTGTGCATTTGATATTTGCAATAATATGCTTATAGTACATATTAATATATCATATTTAATTATATATGTTATACATATGTATATATATGCTATATATTAAATATACAAAAATAGATTATACGTTCAAGGTAATGCTTTTTTAATCTAATATTTAATTCAGACTCCTATTAACTCACATTCATCATTTTCTATATGTCTCAATATTTCTCCAAATGTATTTTTAATTGAGGAAGCTATACTATCTGCTGTCAATTTTTGTGATCATAGCTTAGTATTCATTTTAGTGAGTAAATTAAATAAGGCAAATGCATTTATGAACTTATTTTACAGTAATATACTGTATGTATTTAGAAATTTGGTAAATAAAGGTGTTGCCTCCTACATAGACATTTGTGCCAGGAGTTATTTTGCAATAGAAAGGAGGTAGAGAACAGAATGTTCAAAGCAGCTGACTTTTTGAGCTATTCTTATATGGCATCCATTAACCACCTGCTACAGTGCAGTGGTGTTTAAGGGTCAAACTAAAATTGTACTTTTGAAACATTGCCATTTTTCTCACTTTGGCATATTTGTTTACTCTGGTGTGACAAAAACTTCGCACATAAAGTAGCAAACATAACAAACAGTATCTAGAAAGTCTCTGAGTAAGTGTATCAGTATGAACATTTCATGAATGTTGATGATAGTATTTTGTTAGGTTTAGAAGTCTGTGACAAATTAAGCTTTTGAATGAATAATTTATTAATAACTGGACTCCTGTGAGATTGTCCTATTTAAAACAATTTGTCTGAGTCATTGATATTTAAAGGATTATTGATGACATTAAAGGATTATTGATGGATATTTGATGGACAGTCTTTTGGAGGATATCAAGAATACTTTTTATTACCACCAATCTAGTTTTATTAGAAGTTATTTGATTTCACAGAAAAGAATTTGTGTCAATGTGTGCTAACCTTTGACTATATCCGTCTCATACCATATAATAACTTTTTAAAAAGATTTCTTTTTTCTCTTTCTAAAATTGGCAGATCAGAAATTCAGAGGCATATATAATCTTAAGGTTCAACTAGACCACCCTTTGAACAAAGCTCTTCTCTCTCACCCTTCCCGTCTTCTGTGCCGCATGATTTGTGTCCTAAAAAGACATTGAATTCCCATGATCCTGACAGGTCTGACATGTTCAGAGTTTTTATCATCCCTGACTATTAAAGCTCTATCTTACGGGAAATGTTTTCCCTGGTGTAACTTCATAAATCTCGTTAATTAGTCAAAGGTTAACTAGCTTTGTAAGGTTTTTTTTCCAAGACTCTCTTATGTTAGGTACTATGGGACAAAGAACATATGTGAGACATAATCTTGGCTCAGACATCTGTCATAATTTTCTTGGGCACAGACAACTGTGAATTAGTCGTATACTGAGCCATGAGCCATGAGACACTAGAAGCATAGAGCATAAATGTGGATATTAATACGCAGAGCATATGTCTAGTTACAGAACACAGCATTTATTAGTAAATCATAATTTGGTGTCACAGAATTGACAATTAACGTACAAGATTTCTCTGTCTTTGAGTTTTATGCTTTCCTCTTCCTCAATTTCGCCTTCTACAAACACCAATCGAGTGGCCATGCATCTCTGGCCCATCTGGACTTTGGAGTGAAGAAGCTCTGTGTCGCAGATGTTCAGTGCTAGATCCCAGAGTCAGTCTCCCTGTGTTGACACCAGGGCAGAACAACTATTCTGTTACATGACTATATTCAAAACCCTCAAACTCCTCATACTCTGATGGGACCAGTACTACCACTTTCTTTGTGAGAGTGATTATAAGAGAGAATTACATGCATCAGAAGAGGAAAGCACTAAGGACAATGGCGGACACATTGTAAGATCAGTTATTATTATTATTGGCATCTGAGATCACAGAGATCGACTTTTTGTTTTGTTTTGTTTTTGGTTTGTTTGTTTATTTGTTTTTGTTTTCTGAAGACAGGGTCTTGCTTTGTAGTTCAGGCCGGCCTTGAACTCACAATGTAGCCCAGGCTGGCCCCACACCTCCTGAGTGCTAGGATTACAGGCAAGTGCCCTCACATCTGGCAACAATTTCCTCTTTAATCTTTAGGATTTTCATCACTCTTTTTGGTACAGTGGACTGTAAAACGGTTTAATATTGCTAGACAGGTCCATTTCAACAAACCTCCTGTCAGATACATATAAGGCACATAAGCGGTAGCCATAAAGTCAGGTAGAACTGCTAGCTCACTTCAAGATGAAAAAAAAGTGCAGTTTAGTGAAATTGCATTTCTCCTCTCTCTATCATCTTTATATAAGAATTTTTATACCCTTCAGGTCCCTAACTCCTGAGAGTGTATATCATGACTTCCAACAGCCTTCAGTAACATATAAGCAGCATGAAATCTACATATTCACACTCCACTTTGGTTATTCTGACATAATCAATGAAAGAAATCTCAGTTTACTATCCTAATATAGATAATAATAATCTCAAGATCTAAGAATTAACCTTAAATTTACAAATAATCAATTGTTTATTTGGCAATATATTATTAACTAGGGCCAGCCTTCACTATTAGAATTTAAAAAGGGCCTTATGGGTAGAAATCTCTCAAATTTTCACCTAAAATGTATGTGGAGCGTCTGACTCTAACTAAATACCATTGAGGAAAGCGTACCTTATCAGAAATGACTGAAGTTAGGTGGACATCCTAGAATGCAGAGTCTAAGTAATCACAGAATGAATACTGCTTTTCAAAGCAGAAGTGTAATATAGTAGAAGTATACCAAATTATTATAAATTGAGTACATAAATGAAGACCCAATTTAATAAATGAATGAACATGTCATTCAGTATATAGGCAAGGTACCTGGGATCACTAATGCAGACATTAAAAGTATTGAATGACTTTCTAGGGTTTATAGCGCTAATTTCATGACAGAAATTAAGTTAACAAGAAGTAAGTCATAGCTTTTCACAGTTTGTCAAAAGGAAAAGATGATATTATACCATGTTATTTCTATAATACTGTCTTCATGTAAAAGAGTTAAATGAACATAAATACCTCACAAATATTCTTTTGTCTGTAGACTACAAACTAGAGCCAGTTGCCTTTAAAAATTGTAGCCCATTGTCACAAGAAAAAATGTATTATTTTCTGAGAAAAACTACTAATATGCACACATATTAAGTTACTTTATAAACCTCTCCCAGTCCTAAGATCACACATACCAATAATTTCTCATACACTTTCCATATGATTCAACGAATATGCTAGTATTTTAGTATTTGAGAAAATAATTTTCTTATATACCTAGTATACACAGTAATATGAAAAACATTTCATTATTTTTTCTCTGTAATAGAATATTAACCTGTATCTTCTTATGAGTTTTCTTTATCTTTTCATTTAACAAACAAAAAATTTGAATTAGAAACTAGTAATGCAGAAAATCCACCAACCTTCAAAGATACTGTATTTTGAGATGATAATTTCAAATGATGATAAGAGCTAAATAAGACATAAATTTAGGAAAAATGTTAGCGATGTTAACAAAAAAGCTTCTTGGGAACCATAATCAGGACCTGTTTTTAAGAAGACAATCCATGAACTGAATATATGAGTGTTTAAATTGAACATTTAAGGTTCTGTGGGCAGAGGAAACTGATCTTGTAAATGTTTTAAGGTGAGAATGAACTTGGGACAGATGAAAAACTAAAAATAAAGGACACTGTGAGAAGCAGGCATCTTAGATAAGGAGTTTGTGTTTTATTAGCGTGTGGCAAAACAAGTGGGAAAAGTAGTTAAGCACAGTCAGGGGCAGAGAGAAAAACAAGATTGACCTTACAAAAGAATACATTTTAAACTCTAGGGGAAAGCACACTACACATGGTTATAACATATTTCCTTAAGGAACATCTTGTTCTAGCAGACTTCAAAGTGACCTGAACCCTGCAGCTGCTAATTGGAATGTACTGAGCACTATAAATGACAATGCAAGGGCGTTGTGGCGTCAAATCTTTGTCTGGGTCCTGCTTATGAAATGGAGTCAAGCCGAATGTGAGTAAGACCAGCCACAGGCTCTGTTAAGTTTGAGGCACTTATTGGAGGTTAGGTAGAAAAATGACCATGGTAAGGCAGACTGCTCACAGTAATCCATGGTCTCTGGTGGAAAAAATCTTTAATGCAATCAAAGAATTGAGCCAGAATCCAGGAGATTGCAATGCAGGCTTATAGTGCAAAGAAAATAAACCGAAATGGAAAGGTTAAGAATAGGTTAAAAAATAAGAGCGTGGGTGGCTGAGTATTACAGCCAGGAAAGACGCGGGGCGGAGAATTCACTTTGTGATGCTGACCTTGTGAATCTGGGTTTACAGCAGCAAGGTCAGGAGGCCTGCAGAAGAAGACGCCTTCACTCAATTTCAGATATTTTAAAACCTAACATGTATGTACATTCCCATCGATTTGCATGGAAAATTTGTCTCCCCTAAACTGTATTCACTGAAAATCTGTCTTCAAAAGCATTACCTTGATGGTGTTTGTTATTTTAAACACCTGAGTTCAACCGACACTCAAATTCAGAGACTTCTCTATCATACGTATGCATCAGGCCGTTTCCAAACACGTTGCCCCCTCCATGCTCCGAAGGCTGAAAGCCGACATTTCAAAACCGTGTAAATTTTAGTACTTAGCCAGAACAGGTCTGGTTCTGGCATGTTACATTTTCCATTGTTTTTGAATGAGAAAACATTAACATAGTGCAATCTGTATTATTTAACTCCTGACTCTGCAGTGTCGTGACCTAGGATGGTGGAGAGATAGAAGAGAAGGGTCTCTCGAGATTGCCTCAATGCCCCAAGAGAAAACTAATCAGGACCATGACAACTTTTCTCCTTGGTTTTGGAAATAAGTTTCTTTAATGACAAGCAGAAGTAATATTTTCATTTAAGTTTTCTTAAATTGTTTATTCCAAATCTGTTTGCTGATCCCTTTTAATGTTTCAGGAATTGTGTCAATTGTGGGAAAATTTAGACACAGGTGTATAAATGCATACATGCTTTTGGTGAACATACATAAAATTGGTGATAAGTTACATAATGGAAGCAAATACACTCAATAATAAAAATAATGTAATAAGGGAGAGGCAAGGATCTGAAAACTAAAGCAAACATAGCAAGGGTCCATTTTTACTTAGTAAAATTCAGATTCTTAAATATCATCATTGAACTTACTCATTTCCTGCCCCCTAAACAACACTCCCCTACCCTCGTCTTTATGAACTTATTTCACTGTAGAGGATCTGACAGAGCAAGAGTAATGAGACAGAAATCCATGCCTGTCTTATTATCAATAGGAAACATTTTCAGTGCGTTACATCCCTAATGCTTGAAAAAATCTCTCCACCCAAATGAGAGATTTCTGAGCTGATATCGCATCAGTAAACACTCTTACCTTAAAGGTAAACATGACCAGAAAACACAATGTCAGGCTTTAGGAAGGCCCTAACTGCTCAGTGAGGGCTCTTTTATAAGGAAATAGTAAAGAGGAGAGTTCACTACATAAACTTATGTTCCTGGCATATTATATAAAATGAGTGTGTTTGCCTAGCTTGTTTTTCAGAAAGGGAAATCATACCTTGCTGCTTTGTTGATACATGCATGCACCAAAGGCATAAATTCCATGAGTTCCAATTTGTCCTTTGATCTGGGTCCCCCTCATTTATGTCTTTCTTCTCCTTTATTGTCAGAAGGCAGCGTCCTATCTTCTAAATGGATGTTAACATGGAATTAATCAGTTCTTATCCCAATTATGCCTTAGTTCATGGTTTTCCTAAAGGTTTCATATCTCTCATCAGTTTGGTAATGGTATTTTTGTATCATTTGTACTCAACTTGTGATTAATCTTACTAGCATGCAGTATTTTTAACAGTAGAGGGAGATGACCGATGGAACTTAGAGAGTTATCTACCTTCAGGCATCCCTGTGGCCCAAGTCTGAAATCCTGTGAAAACTTTGACTTCTTTTTTGTATAGTAAATGGCAATATTAATGCCAATTTCACAGATTTTAAAAGCATCAAGTTATTCCTTGTATATGACAATGCATGAATTATTGTGATATGCTCACATAAGTAACTATTTCTATTCTCAGTTCAGGTTAAATTCTATTACCTAAGAAGGTGCAGGGAGCTGACAGTCCTGTCAGAGACACGTCTCTTCTTCCTATGACATGGGGAAATAAAGAAGCAATAGGGTAAACCAAGGAATATAGGGTGCTTGAGTACGTTTCTTTTGCAGCAAACCATCATTATTGAAATTATAGTGATTAAAGTGAATAGAAAGATTTATCTCTGAATTTTGACCTTCATAGTATATTATTGAATGCAATAGCTCTTACAAACAGACTGGCTTAAAGTTAAATAGTATGTCATAATAAATTTATAACTCAGGCAATTATGTTTGGAAACTGGTAGGTGTTTTCATGACAGTAAGAGTAGGATAGGAAAATAGAAGCAGAAAATGATTAGAGTCTAATGTGAAATGTCAATTTCTCTCTCCCTCCCAACCTCCCTCCCATCACCCTCTCCTTCTCTCCCTCTCCCTCCCTCTCTCTCTTTCTCTCTCTCTACCTCTCTCTCTCTCTAGGAGTCACAGATTAAAGCAATGAAGGAGACTGTGCAACTCTGTCTGACTTCAGTTTTTCGTGATCAACCGCCACCTTTGAGTCTAATCACCTCGAATCCAGCCCAGCTGCCACTCCCACCCAAGACAATTGCTGTGAAGACTCCAGATGCAAGGACGAAAGGCCAGGTACATTTTATTCATATTTGGAAGGTAATGTTGGGTGAAGCACACTGTTTGGAAGGACATTCCTTATGTCCTAGATGGACTCTACTAGGACATAAAATTCACTGAAAGATATAGAAGGATCTGGGAGTCAACCACTTTGAAAAGTTCTGTGAAATCTCAAAGAACACTGGAAGAACATATTTTCATAGCAGTCTGGTTTTCTCAGGCAGGGTCATATAATTGTTAAAGTTATAACAAAATGAACAGAGTAGTTAAAATACAGTATTTTGTATTACATTCCACTATGCAACACAGGTTTGATACTTTTTCGGGGGGTATAGATGTCATCTTTATGAAAAATTATTTTAAAAATTAAGGTCTTCTGCAAAAAAGAAGGGGGCCAAGAGATGGAGGGGGTGAAGAAATAATTAAGACATGGACCTGGGCCAATTCCCCATGAGGAATGAAATCACTATGTACTGCAAACATGTACCAATAAAAATAGAATTTAATGAAAGCCATTATATTCTGCCTGTGATCATGGCATTCTTGGAGGCTGGAGCAGGAGGATCATAGTTTCGAGCCTAGTCTGGGCAATTTAGTGACTTAGAGAAATCCTGTTTCAAAGTTTAGGGGAAAAAATGTGCTGCAAATGAAGCTTAGTGCGAACGCCTTGGCTTCAATACACACACACACAGACACACACACCCCAACCAAGACAAAAGTAAGAGTATCAAAAGATCTCATAATAGCTACTCATTACATTTACATACAATGCATTTAAAACAAAATCCAGCACAAGGATAGATGTAGTCAATCAGATTGATTTGCATTCTGGTCAGCTGTCATTTTTTTAAAAAGTTACTTTAAAACTAGACAATGGAAATCTCTTTAAGAGAAAGGACTACTAGTTTCAGGCAGGAATTCGGAAAAAGTTGCCTCTCTGAACTCTTGCTTTTTTTTTTTTGGTCGCTACCGGGGATCAAGTTCACAACCTCCAACCTGCCAGGCAGACCCTTAAGCCACTGAACCAAACTCCAGGCCCTCACTTTTTTTGAGACAGGGTCGCACTATGCAGTTCAGGTCAGCCTTGCTCACGCTGTAGCCCAAGCCGGCCTCAAACTCACAACGCTCCACCTGCCTCAGTCTCCCGAGTGCTGGGATTAAAGGCGTGCGCCACCACGCCTGGTTGAACCCTTGCTTTTAAAATGAGTTGCATGGAAACTAGCCTGGCTCTGACGTGCAGGTCCTTAAAATCCCAAGGCCATGAATGGAGGCAGACAGCAGCTGGTGTGCTTCGCCGGACCCCTGCGTGATGCTGAGTGCTGAGATTGCCTGTGTTTGAAAGAAAGGGGCTGAGACACATTTTTAGGCAAATGCTATTTTTGGAATGGACAGTCGAAAACAAAGATAGCCAAATAAACCGTGTAATATTCTGTTTTAAGCTACTACATGTCAATTTACAAATGGATTTTTTTTTTTAGTTCATATAATCTCATCCTGGAATATTAACCTATTGCTTTGCAAAAATCATCTAAATTATTTCCATTCCATTGTATTATCATCTTTGGCTTTTTTATGAATTGAGGGGCATCCAAAATTTTTGAAGTCAGTATTTTTCTCTTTTAGTTTTTTTCTGCTCTTTCTCTGAAAGTCTAGTTTCTGTGTTTGTATATGTAGCTAAACTCAACTGAGAAAAGTACCTAATCATGTGTTGCTGTGTAGTCACCATGAAAAATCCTGGATCACTTCTAAGCAGGTGATGAAATCACAGCTTCCCACACACTGTCCGTCATTCATCCTAGGGTTGAATCCTGTCTCTGCCCCAGAGCTGATGCACAAGGCAGAAGCAAAGTGGTTCCACCCCACTAAACCTGAAGACCTCAGGCTGAACGGCTTTGCAGTTCTCTGGGCATGCCCCATGTGACTTCAACCCAATGCATATTTATTAAATCCATTATTAAAACTGGGTTTTTATATCCCTGAATATGTAGAGAAAATTACTAATTCTTGCCCTGATATTCTGTGAATCACTATATCACCTGTCATTGAATTCAATAGCTATTTATTATTTCTCTTGGTTTATCAAAGAAAACAATAGGGTGAGTTTAAAGGAGACAGCCTTGGAAATGGATCAGTTTTCAAAAAACAACAACAGACACATCTAGTTGTTTAAGATGATGCTCAGTAAATCTGAGTTAATGTACTAGAGAGCGTCCTATTTTACAGGTTAGTATTAAAAGCTTGTCTCCTGCTTAGATTTTCCTCATATTTTATATCTTTTTCGTAATGGCAGAAATTGTCTTTTATTTATGGCTGGGATTTATTCTCTGTGCAGGCACCTCTCCTATAATAGTTTTCAAATCCTGAGTAATAGACTATGTGTGGCTCTGCTGTTTAATGATGGGCCTGGCTGGGTGCTGAGACCTCTCCCCCACTGCCCTGCACGTGGCTCTTCCTTCCCTCTGCCCAACCTCAGACAAGTACTGGAGGGTTAGTATTAGAAATGAGGGTTTTTCCCCCTTATCTTTTTAGGTCTCTAGGTAATCACATTTCCTCTCATTGAGTATTCATAATTTTCAATCCTTTAAAATGAGGTGTGAATGGTTTTTTTCCAAAATCTGTAAAACATAGCTAAATAAAAAGTATAGTTGAATGTAGAAAAAGATAGAGTAATTCCTGCAAAGTACTACTTTTCTTTATTCAAGGTTATTGGTAGTGGAGGTGAAATTTTCAGTCCTGTACTTAAATGTTTGTCTGTGTATATATGTACATGAATATACATAAAATATATATACATAAACAATATATATCATATACTCATGTATTCATATATACATATATGAGTGTATACCTATGTACCTATGCATCTATATATGTATACCTATACCTATACCTGTATCTGTACCTATACCTCTATTTATACCTATACCTGTACCTATATAGTGGATTTAAAAGGCAGGGTCATTAGAGAGAGAGTTAAAAAATAAAGAGTTTACTGGGGAAAACTTGCAGACAAGTTGGGGCATTGAAACCCATGCCTGCTCTGCGGTTGTGTGTTGTTCTGGAGCACACCTGGTCATCTGTTGGTCCAGCAGCACACGTTCCTGCTGGGGCCGCAAGCGCACCAGTTTCCTTTCCATCCTTCCATTTCCCATAGTTGTTGAGCCTGCTGCTCTCTGATTTCAGGGAACTTTTTCCTCCAGTCATAGTAAAAATTATGTTCCCTCCATTCAGTGTTCTTTTCTTTTTTTTTTTTTTTTTTTTTTTTTTTTTTTTTTTTTTTTTTTTTTTTTTTTTTTTTTTTTTTTTTTTTTTTTTTTTGCAGCACTGGGGATCCAACTCACAACCTCGCGTCTGACGGACAGGCGCTTAAGCCACTGAGCCAAACTCCCAGCCCTCATTCAGTGTTCTGAGAGCTAACTGCTCACGACTTTAAGACCTCGGTCATCCCTCGAACACAGGGGCGTCTGTACCTCACTCTCTCTTAAAGAAAATGACTCTGTCAAGTTCATCCATCTGCTTCTCATTTTCCAGCGTCCACAACATTTCTTGAGGATTCCTTTGATACCATAGGTCCCCCTCTTACTAGACAGTTTCTGTGTCTAGAAGGTAGACGAGTGTATATTGCTGCTTCTTACATGTTTTGCATTCAACTAAAGTGTTCTCTGTGTTTGTATGAAAACTGAGTTATTCACGGTGGTAGCACGTTTAATCGACATGTCCCTCATACATGGGCCATTACAGTCTGATCATTTCTAGGAAACTGGGAGAATGCAGAGGGTGTTCTTGGTAGTAGACTAATATTTTATTCTTTCATTTAAAAATGTTTAGTATCTAGAATTCTATATTCGAAATGTCTTTGATTCAGTGTTAAGGACAAGGGGGTACTTTGTTCTAACTGCACATGGGTAGTGTTTCTGTAACCCCCATGTGAAGAGATAAATACACTATAGATAATTATGTTTCCAAAAAGAGATAAAGAACAAAGGTATAAAACAGGAAATAGGATTTGTATTTTGCAGAAAATGATCCTAACTGATGTAGAAACAAACAAACCGGTGGCCATAGACATCATTGATCTACGCAGGAAATGCTAGTGACCTTCGGTAAGGTCAAAATCTGCACACAGGATACCAGGTGTTATTGAGCCGCACTCCCATCTTCCATGGGTGCTGGAAGGAGGGAGCCAGAAGTAACACTCATTGCCCACAGCCCTTCCCTGGAGGAGTGGAGGTACAAGCAGAAAGTCATACTGAATTATTTTTAACCTACTAAATTTTTGGTCTCTGTCATAAAACGAAGTATCTAAGTATCAGTAGGTGATTATACACTTTAACCTGGAACTCAGGGAAAACAATTGAGTGCTGTGTGCTTTTAGAATGGTGACTGAGCCAGTGGTCTACTTGAGCTGGATCCATACATGCACCTGTTACACAGAAGCATTATTAAAGATTCATTGTACATGCTTATAATTAAATGTTTTACTAAATGCAATTCAGAAAAATTTATCAAAAGCTACTACAAAGGGTTATTCTCTCTATTCTTGAAGACAACTTTCCATTATGGGACTGCTATATGATAATGACCTACTGTACATTTTCTTCAAACTCCTTTTTACTGGAAGTTTGTTGCTTAATTGAAATGGATTGTTCTGCAGTACAGAACTTGACAAACATAAATAAGCATGCTTATTAGACGCAAAGCTAGTGAATAGCTTGCTATGCTACACTGTGCAAATTTTAAGATCGAATTACTGGGCATCGTAAATGATATGCGAAACATATGGGCTCAATGTATTCACTTTTTTCTTCTGATTAATGTTAGACTTAGATGGAAAGTAGTAGTCTGAAAAGTCCAAATTAGAATTCAACAAATGTTTATTTAATGACATTCTGAAAAGCTAACTGATTTTTATATAAACCGTAAGCTTTGAATTAGTTATAAGTATTTTACTATAAAATATTAAATGTGATGCTCTATAATTTGGAAAGCATATAAATGTTGGTGAGAAAGCTGGCAATTTTATTACCAAGAGTTCTACAACTTTTATATGAAATTAGGAATTGTGATAATAATGTTACATTGCATTGTATGGCATTTAAAATGTAGGATTTATTAGTGAGTAAACACAAATTTATTTTCTACTATTTTGTAATTTTTATATCTTGCTCAAACTTGAGTCTTATTAGACTCCTCCTGTGCACCTGTAAAATGAACACAATAGTAGTATCAACTTTAGAAAGCTGTTATGGAGGTCAAATAAGAAAATTCATAAACAACAGCTAATTAATCATGACAAACAATGTGAACAAGTCAATATATATTTGAAATAAGTATTGTAGTATCAGGAAGCCATTAGAACACTATTGGGAACAATCTTTGAACAGTAGTTTAGTATGATTTCTTAAAATCTTCAATCCATACTTACTCATTTTATTGTTCAAGTGTGAGAGTTTTCACCTCTTAAACTAAGTACATCTTTTGTTTTTAAGCATGACAGCACAGTAGAGTTCTTGTACTGCATTTAATATGAGGGATCATAACAGTAGATGGTATAATGGAAAGAGAGACCCAGAAGACAGCAAAAATGGGAAGCATCTCAGCTAATAATGATGGCAGTGCGCAATGAAAATTTGTATTTTAACCCTCCTGATTTTTCATTTTGTGCAACTCACTGCCTCGGGGTTTGCTGCAGTCTATGTTGCTAAAGGTCACAAGGGTGGTACCTACTTAACTGAACGAGGACAATTTGTTAATTTATAAAAAAAGATTTTTAGAAATACTAAAGTCATTGTTGAGCAGCAGAGAACTGAGGCTTTATTCACTGATTTAAAGACATCCAGGCAACAGCAGCTTTCTTCTAGGTGACTGAAGAATTAGAGAAAGGCAGGTTTTTATTCCCCTTTTGTCTGCCAAAAATCTATTTCAGAGTAATTTTTAAGTTCTCTTCAAAAAGCGGACCTGGTATCATCATAGACCAAGATTCTCCACTTGAGTGCTTCTAAAAATGCTCACATTTGGGTGTCTGTCCTTCCATCTTGATATGAGCCCACAGGAGTGAAGCTCAGTGTCCCAACTCTATTTACACCCAAGATTGAGAGACTCCGAGACCCTTACTCTGGCAATCAGAAGGGAAGATTTCTCAAGTAACCGTGAGGCAACTAGTTTTAGACAGTTACGTTTTCACTTCTTCATCTTATTAGCACATGTTTATAGTAGACAGTCTGTTTAGTCTACCTGCTGTCTGTCATTTAACCATAGAGTAAACTCTAACTTCTACTGTCTGTGGATATGCTTTCAAAGCTACAAACACACACTTTATGTATTCTCTGTCCAGGCTGGTGGTGAGGATAAAAATAAAGATACAAATCCAAAACATTTTTATAAAATATATTATATTTAAAGTTTTTTGTTTGGGTTACATTTTGGGTCTATAAATAATTAATACCTTCTTAACTTTTCCTGACTTAGCACTTATAGGTTAATGAATGTATTTTAGACTGTATTTCTACATGAACATATATACATGTATGTGTGCATATACGTATGCACATAAATATTAGTATACTTAAAAATAAATAAAATTTTAAATACAAAAATTCAGTGCTCCAGAACTCCATGATTCTTTATTGTTAAAACTAGTGTGGAAGTATGCAGTTAGGAATGGTTAAAAATTAAATTTTAATAAGATTTCATTTATTTATTACTTTTGTATGAATATGTACAAAATGGAAAAGTTACAGAACTTGATTATTTGGAAACCTGTGAATACTAGGTTAGAGATATTCCAAAGATATTTGTTACCAACCTAGGAGTATAATTCATTTAATCCTTTGAAAATTAAAATAAATTTGAGCAAAATATTCTTGGTGAAAATATTACTTTATGTAAATCTAGGAAGTCATATTTGTATGCACAGTAAACGTGATTGTTGCATATCTTCTATATTCCAAGAGAATAACCACCAGTATCGTTTTAGTCTTCTGATGCTTTCATAGGAATTGTTTGGATATTCTTACAATAATAATCTTCATAAGATGTAGCAAAATATAAGCTATTTGGCACATATTTTAGATTAGTTTCCAGTTACCACATGTACCTAGAGACCCCAACTTCACCATCGTGGATTAGGAACACAAAGGCAATTTTGAATTTGATGATAAAAATTTCTGTTCAATTTGTCTTTTGTTAGTGTATTTCTAAAATGAACAAAGTCAGAAAACCTCCATCTCCTAGAGATCTGTTACACACACAAACACACAAACACACACACACACATACACACACAGGCACAGACATGCTTGCAAAAGAAAGTATAAGAAACTTAATGAACTATGGTCATTTTAAAATTTTAGTATTTTTTTCCTTTAAAGAATTTACTCATTTTTTATTTTTATATGTCAAAGTCACTGATAAGCTATCAGAAGTTTTTAAACAAGGGAAACATGACCAACTTTGATACTTAATTAGATAACTTAATTATACAGAGAAGAATTAGAATAGAAAATTACAATAATTAAAATTTTTAGGAAATCTGCACATTCTTGATGAGATACAAGGAGTGGCTGTGAGAAATGAGAGGAGAAGGGGGAGTTGAGAAATTCAGAGGCCATAAAATTTAGTAAAATTTGTGAGGCAACGAAGGTGAGAAGACCATGTGTTATTCTATGGAAGCTGGCTGTGAGGAAGGGGAAAGAGGACCCACACAGCGTCCAGTAGTGCAGAGAGAACGGGTATGGTAAAACGAGAGTGTGCACATTTTTGGCATTAGACAAAGGAGGGCTACGATGAAAATGTAATGCTCGTGTATTCATATATATGAATAGATGCATCAGTTGAAGACTATAGAAGAGGCAGCAAGAAATGTGCCAGACTCTTACAGCATGAGGAGGTGGACACGGAAGGGACGTGCTAGCTCCTGATACTCCAGATGAGTTGGTGAAGATAGATGAAGGTGTTTTCATAGACAGTAAACGAGGAGGGCGTTCTCCAAAGGTGACACCCCATGGCCTTAAGTTCATCAGTGAAAATCAGGCACTTACTGACGCTGCAGAGGCTTCCTGTTGTGCCACACAAATTCATGGACAGTCTGCATTTCCCCTAACGCATAGCACCACTTCAAAATTCCACATGCCCTCTAGTGCCCCCACGAGCATCCCGCTTTGTTCTACAGTCCCAGGGGAAGAATAAGAGAGCATACATTTTCTCAACAGCCTCAAGAGAGACACAGTTAGTTAGCATGAGATACAATGAAATGAAGTTCACTAGGGTTTGCTTTACTGAATTTGTCGCCTTAAGGACAGTGGTGGCATCTATTCCGTTGTGTCCAAATAATATCATTGTGTTTGTACAGAAAAACTAAGATTTTCTTAAATTTTAGATTTATGTCACTTGCCTACAGTTCTTGAAAGTCATTAGCAAGCTCCCTTAAGTGAGTAGCTAAGCATGCTGTTTTCTCTGATTTTAAGGTCTGAGCTGGCATCTGGGGCTAAAAATCAGGGCTCAGGGCTAAGTATTGTGATTGAGAGCACAAGTTTGGAGCTCAGCAAAGTGGAAATTTCGGATTTGTGCCTGTTATTCACATGAGATCTTCAGCATTGCACTACAGACTTTGGTCACTCCATTGTGAAAAATGGTCAATAATGCAGAAATGATGCTCCTAATAAACCGAAGTTTGTGTATGCTCAATTTCTAGCCTGGTACCAGAAATATTGTATGTCTAGTGTTTAATAAAAATCATAAAATCTATAGCAAACTGTCTGGGTTTAGTGAACCTGGAACTCTAATTTTCTGTGTAACAGGCAATTTTGAGAACCAATTTCTCTTGGGTAACATCAGGGTAATACTATTTTCCTCAAAGGGTTGTTATGAAAATTAATTAAATGTGATTGGTTTCAGAAAACTTTTATGTACAAATATTGTGTGACACTTTTTGGTAGTTTTCATCAAAAAACTCGAAATAAATTTTGATAATAACAAAATAATGTAACAGTTCTTTAAATATTTTCCAAAAAAAGGACAGGAATTATATTTGCTGTAAAGTAATGATATTATTTGTGCTAATGAAAGACCAGGTAATTTTTGTCTTGTTGATCTATTCTCATCATACTACAAGTTGAATTTAAATGTTTTAATGAAAATTAGAAGAATTAGTCTTACTTAGTGTTACCATATGGAAAACACTGATTTGGAGATTCGGCGAAATCATACTGTGATTTCACTACATTTCCAGTACCAGGATTTTGTATGACATAAATGATATGACTTGGTCTTGTACCTATGAAATTGAAAGTAATTTCTGAGTATGTGCAATTACCCAATTTTAGATCATTTGCACGTTAAAAACAAACAAATATTTTTGAAATATTATATTGTTTCTTTTTCAAAGAACAAAGATATATACATATCATTTGAAATTTTTATTCATTTCTGTTCATTACAGGCTAAAGAAGAATCCTATATTGGTAATAGATAGATAAATACTATGATGCAAAATATTCTCCTTTTTAACTGCTTTTACGTATAGTAGTTTGCCAGAATATATTCAGACACAGAATAGGCAATTATAGTCCATTTATAATCGCTCAGGTATGAATTAAGAGTGAGTTCCTCCTTTCATGTCTTGCAGCAGTTATTGGTCATTATTTGTTCATTCATTCATTTAATTTTATGATATTGCTTATTAGATTGTTTATAAGAGTTACACTGCTATTACTATTTTTCATGTGCCAAATACCAAGCATAGCACCAAGGACATAGTAGGTACACAGGGAAACATGCCAGAAGTAAGCTGAGAAAGAGATAAGGAAAACAAAATCAATGGCAGATTCATTCACCTAATCATATATAATGATCATGCATTAAAATGTACATCTCCTTTCACTTGCAAGTTTAAATCCAGGATATAAAATTGTTCCTTAGGAATTTGAAGAACATACTCATCTAAATTTCAGACATATGCTTGGGTTATCTTTTTTAACAGGGCAAGTTACTTGTTTTAAAATATTAGCAACACATTTTCATAAGTATGCTTTCTATTTTATAAAGTTTCCCTCCATTTGTTAGATAATGATACTAGTACATTTTCCTTAAATCTGGAGAATTCCATATCTCACATTCCTGAGGAATGAGCTATGTTAAAATCCTGCTGCATAGCATGAAAGGGGAGCCTAGCTTAGCACCTGGGATTTTCTGTCTATTAAATTTCCTGAAATAGACAATGTGAGACATTGCATTCTGATGCACTTGATTTTGTTCTTTTGCATGGATTAAATCTCATGTTCTTTAAGTGTTTCCATTCTGTCTAAAAGTGTCTACTATGTCTCTCAGAAGAGTCTTTACAATAGCTAAGGAAATAAGGAATTGCAAGATTAAAGCTAATATGAAGTCTGGAAAACCGTTTATGACTATGTGGGACTAGTCCAGATGAAAGACTACAAGACGTGTTAAAATAGAAATTGGTATGATATGGAGGATGGAAGATAATGATCAGGTTGGTACATATGTAGTGTATGTAGTGTTCTCATTTGATATTGCACAGTTAGGACAGACCTGTAATTCCAGGACTCAGAATCTGATAGGATCATTGCTAATTATAGCTCGGAGTGGACAATTTAGGTATGTAGCAAGATCGTGACTCAAAATTAAAACTAAAAAGTGACTTCAGAATTGACAGCCTAAGAATTAAAAATTTGAAAGTCTCATTCAATTTAGAAAGAGAAAGAAACTAAATGGAAGCCAGCAAGAATTCTTTTTTTATTAAAAAAATGTCATGACAAAATAATGAGAGTAGCAGTAGTTAACACACTGTGCGTGGTAATCTCACAAGTAGTTATTCAGAGTACAGTACGGAGACAAAAAAAACTTTCTCTTACAAAGAAGAGATGAAGAGCACCAAAGTTTCCTTTCAATGTACTAAGAGAAATGAGTAGTATAAATGAAACAATTAGCATATGTTTTAAACTATTTTTGAAACAATGGAATAGGTAATTTGGAGAAGTTTTTGAAATAATTTCTACCTCCTCTTTAGGTATCTTTTACTTTACCCTTTATTTGCATACATACCTATAAACATTTAAGCATTTTTATTGTGTTTCTATGGCATCTTATGAAAAATTCAAACTTGGACCTCTGCCCTGAATCCTTTTCTTAGGTTTGAGGGATCGTATACCACCATATGATCGTCATATTACTCATAAATAAATGATTTGACAAATTTAGATTGCATGACCAATCGGAAAATACAGTAGGCTCTTATTAAATAAGTGTGCTCAGTCCTTCAGGGCTTGAAGCTTGATATTAATGCTAGCATGCTAGTTCACTATGCAGTTAGAAAGAAAAACAAAACTTTGATATGAATTTCAGCATGTTTATATGTGAAGCCATTTTACCTTATTTTTTGATGTCATACAGGTAATAAAATGGTATATGGTGAAAAATATTTTCGTATGATTTGATAAAGTGAATTAGATAAATGATGATCATGAATTCCAGGAGAAGAACCACCTTGGGCTTTTGTTCACTGATATCTCACAAAGTGATATATGGAAAACAATTATTTGAAATATTATGCCATAATTATTTCATAATACTACATTACAAAAGAGTAAATCTACTTTTAGTATTTTGTCTTTACATATATATGTTCCTCCATTTTGAAACACCTTTTATTTCTTTTTCTTAAGTCTTTTCAGCAGTCAAATTTGAAAATCACCGTAAGTCACATATTCAAAACTTATAATTACCTATTAGTATTTCAAAGAACATGCTCAGTGCTTCACACAAATTTTCATTAATTTTTACACAAAATGAACTCAATATTCTATTAACTGATAGGGAATGTGCAGCTCAGACACATTAGACTCTTGGCATTGATTAAACTAATGGTAAATCCTGAATTAGGATTTAGTTTTAGGACTATTGGGAAAAGCATAGCTCTTTTCTTTACCCCCACTGTATTGACTTCTCTGGCCAGATCACTTAGGTGGTGCAACATGGGTGAAAAATCAATTTCAGCAGATTTGTTTTACTTGGTTTTTCAATTACAAAGAAATAAACAACTACCGAGCAGAAAATAGAAGAGCTAAACTCTCAGAATGTAAACAGTCAATACCTAAACCCTATCTGTGTTGTACTGATTTGAGTCATTTGTGCCTCTCTTCTTAGAACCTTCCTTGGGGAAAATACATCTTGGAAAACACATTTAGTACCAGTTTGCTTTTGGCTTTTACTAGCAACTCTTATCCTCAGGTTTTAAAAGTGTAAGCTGTTATTAGGCACCTATGATATGAAAATTAAACACATGTATCTGGAAATATCAACTCTTAAGGAAGTCATCTTTGGCCATTATGCAATATTCTTTTTTTTTTTTCATAGTTGTTGACCTGATAAATTTGTCTGATATTGTAAAAGTCACATCAACCACTCATGATTAGCGTTTTATGGCTTTCAATTGTTTCATTTTTAACATCAGCATCATTTTAACAAAAAATTTTTTCTCCCATTTATGGGTTGTGTTTTCATTTTCTTGAGCATATTTGCAGCATGAATGTTTTTAAAGATGAATAAGCCCAATATTTTCCCCTAACCCTTTGATCTTTGTGATTTTTCCTTTGTTTAATATGGCTTTACCTGATGTGAAGTCATGAAAATCATGCCCTCAGTCACATTTTAGAAGACAGTTTTAGTTCCTACAAATTACCTCATATCATGTAGGCATGTGATCTACTTGGGGTTCATTTTTCCATGTGGCATTTGGTAGTGATCCAGCTTTGTGTGTCTACACATACTATTCAATTTTGCATACGTGACTTCTGTTTTTGGAGAAGACTACCCTCACCTTCAAGATATGGTCCTGGTACCTTGTCTAAAATCAGCTGACCTCAGTGCAAGGCCTATCTTTCAACCCATACTTTATTGACTACTGTAGATTTATAGTATGTTTTAAAATCGAGCATGTGATTTTCCAGCTTTATTCTTTACCTTCAACTCTGTTTTCTATGTCCTTTGTAGTTGAATTCTCATACATGCTTTAAGGTCATCTTGTGTACTCCTAAAAATAAAATTTTGCAGGTATGATATTGGATCTGTGAACCTAGGACAGTCTTAATAGTGAATCTTTAAGCATTTTGTTCTTGATGGTGTTGAATCATTTCCTTCATTTTACTTTAAAAGTCTTTGAGTAGTATATATATAAATATAGTATATTTCATAGAAATTTTTTTCACAGGATTTATTTTTTATTTTTTTAATTTTAAAGAGAATAAAACAAAACAAAACAAAACAGAGCAAAGCAGATCAGAACAAAATAACGGAAGCAGCACAGGATTTCAAGGTAAGACAACAGGGAATCAACGGTGGCTTGTTTTCTTTGAAATAGTTGTTCGTATCTTCTCACACAATTAATTCAAACAAAACAAAATAGTATAAAACTGATAAAAACATAAGAATGAAAGCATTACAGGCCTTCAAAACCAGACAATAGGAAAATCAACAATGGCTACCATAATGTCTCTTGTTCTCTTCAAAATAACTGTCCACACTTTCACACATATTGAAATCAAATAATACAAAACAGACCAAAACCAATCAAAACAAAGAATGAAAGCATTATTGGACTTCATAACAAGATGATAGGAAATCGCTAATAGCTACTATAATGTTGTGTTTTTCTTCAAAGTAGCTATTTGTACCATTTAGCTCAGTGGCGCAAGTGCTTGCCTGGCAAGCGTGGGGTTGGGAGTTCAATACCTGGAACCAAAAAAAAAAAAAAAAAAAAGAAAGAAAAAGAAAAGAAAAAAAATACCTGCTACATATTCCAAAAATATACCTATTTCAATTTAATTCTTTATAACTTCAAAACAAATTGAGTATCCCAATTATTTTATTTCTGAGTTTTGTTGTTTTATATATTCTATTGTTCTCTTTCAAATTTTCCACGTATTTCTTTGAAAGACTGAATACAAGAATAATATCCATTGTAATGTCTTTAAATACAAATTGTATCATCCTTATTTTTTCTGTTAAGCAGGTTTTTATGAATGATTTTTTTCCCAATTATACTTCATTGTTTTCTCTTTGACATGCTTTGCAATATTCAACTGCTGATTATTATTGTTTTAAAATTTGGATTCGAGGCCTGGAGATAAAACTCAGTGGCAGAGCTTGAGCGGCATCACGAGTTTCAGGGTTCAGACCTCACCTACAAAAAAAGAAAAAAAATAATTAAAATTTATTTCCTCCGTCTCTCTCGCCCTCTTTCTCTGTCCTTTTCTTTTTCCAGATAAATTACTTGTAAAATGGATTCAAGCCGTATGACCTGGTTTTAAATTTTCTAGAATAGATCTAGTATCCTTCTGATTTCATGAATACTTATTTAAATTCTACACCCTCTAGGATTTCCATCAAACACCACTACTTAAAACTGAAGGATATTATAGGATTCTGTACATTTAACAGTCATATTTAAGAATTAATCAAAAAGAAATATATGTATCTCTGTGAAGTAAACATAGTTGTCAGCGTCCCAGTCTCCAATGTTAACTCAATAGTCAGTATTATTGCTTTTCATTCCTTATTCTGATATACAACTTTCTTTCTCACCAGTTTTATTTTTATTATAAGTGAATCATGGATAACTCAGTCTAGTTTGTCTTTAAAAATATGCACATTTTGAAATACATAGCACATCATGATTTTGTAAGTACATTATTAATATTCCACTTTAACAAAACTATTTGGTGCCATTTGGAATTGTCTCTAAGGTACATTCCTTTTTTAAAAATTACCAGACAGAAGAGCATAGTTTAAATCAATAATTTCCTACAAAACCTAAATCGAAGTCCACACTCTGCTAATTCCTAGTGATATACATAACATTAATTTGGAATTTCCTTCCTAAAGTATCTATGACTATCAAGTCTCTAATGGCCACTGTGATCTCAATAACTCAGAAGAGTTGTTGAATTGACTAAGACAAAGCAAGGAGAACACACTCAGGACAAGTACTCCATTAGTATCAGCTACTTGCAGGTAAGTCCATGAGAGATTACCAGCTGTGCAAACGTATCTCCTGTGCACCAAAATTAGAGACAGTGATGCTTCTAGGAACTTCCCAGTGTTGCCACCAGACAAAGGCATCCTGCTTGATGGATTGATGCTAAGTAGCAAATCTTAAGGACCTGGGACACATCTTTGTTATTTTAGCATCCTTAATGTTCACAATCCATTGTGGCCTTCAGTGAATTTTTGAGAAATGAACAAACTAAAAGTTAACGAATGGGAAGACTGGGGGAGGGATAGCTCTGCAGGAGACAAATTATGATCCGTCCGTGAGACATTACAGTTCCCTCAATGTCTCATCACATCTGTAAACTCACTGCACCGTACAGAGCAAACATATCCATTTTAGTGACAGTTCTGGCTATGAATTTCATGTCAGACCCAAAAAAATGTTTGCCTGCCCTTTTCATATTTGATCATTAGTCAAGTATCGCCTTTGAATTTCCATGCCCATGATGTGAACAGCGTTGCCTTCATCCTTCTTCCTACTTTTGTTAGTCACTGCCTGTTAGGCAATTGAGAAATGTTGAGTCCTTTAGTCTATGATGAAAAGTATAAGATAATCTAATTGTTATTTTAGAGCAAGTATAAAATCCATAAATATTTACTGTAAATGTGCCTTTTTTACTGATGGTGATATAGATACTACATTTAAGTAATCTGAGACACTAATTGTGTTTTAGATTTTTTATATTTTTGATTCGCATTTGTTAATAGCACATCTCACTGGGTTCAGTGTCCTACTGCCATGCTGCACACAGTGTATGAAATCCACCCCCGTCCATCCCTACTTCCAACCCCTGCGACTTTTATTCTTTGTACAGGTAAACTCTTCAGCTTCCATAGGTGAGAGAAAACTGCCACTTTTCATTCTGCATCTGGCTTATTTTACTTCATATAATGTCCTTCAGTTCCTCCCATGTTGGAGCAGCATTTTATTCTTCTGTGACCTGAATAATATTGTCTTGTACACGTACACCTCCTTTTGTTGATTCATCAGTTGATGAGTATCTAGGTTGATTTTATATTTTAGGTGTCATAAAAGTTGCCACAATAATCATGAGCCTGCAGATATCTCTTCGGCAAGCTGACCTCATTTTCTTTGCCTATAAATCCAGAAGCAGGATAAATGGACTTTTGTGAACCTCTGTGCTATTCTTCACAGTAGCTGTACTAGTTTACATTCCTAAAAACCATGTGTGAGGGTTCCTTTTCCTCCACATTGTCATTGCTGCTATTGTCATATATTTCTTATTTTTCTATTAATAGACTTTATAGCAGGGTTTAGCTCCTATTTCGTTGCAGTTTAGATTTAGATTTCCCTGATGGCTAATGACACTGAGAAACTCTCACTTATGTTTTGACCACTTGTGTTCCTTTTGTGAGAAGGTTTTATTGAGATCAATACGTCATTGCTAAATGAATAAATGTTTTTCTTGCAAAATCTTTTGTTTCTTATGTATTCCATGTATTCTTTCACAAATGAAGAGTTCACAGAATTATTTCCCCATTCTATAGGTGTTTCTTCAGTGAGTTATTTTGTTGTTGGTGGTGGTGGGTTTTTTTTGTTTGTTTGTTTCAGATTTTTAAGTTTTACATAATCCCTTTCGTCTATTGTTGCTGTTGTTTCTTGTGATTTTGGGGTCATATCTAAAAACTCATTGCTCTTGCCAATAATTTAAAATGTTTCCCTTAGGTTTACTTCTCGTTGTTTTATAGTGTCAGATTTGCATTTAGATCTACAATCCATTTTGAGTTGATACTTATGGAACACAAAAGGTAAAGTTCGAATTTCCTTGCTTTGAATAGAGATGTCCAGCGTTCCCAGCACTAATTTTTGGAGACATTTTCCTTCCTTGAATGCAAAATATTTGAAATAAAAGTTGAATGTGGCATACTTTTAGACTCCAAAAATCTTTAAGTTTTAACAAAGTTCACTAAACATTCTTGGATGTTTATGTAATAGCATAAAAACTGATTTATCATAATTATCAGAATTGGCATATTTGTTAAAATGTTAGCATTGGTATGATACTATAAAAAATTGGCATTGTATGATACTATTACCAAACTAAAGATCTTGCTTGGGTTTCACTAGTTTTTCCACTAATTCCTCTTCTACTCCAGAATACAATCCAGGGTGCCATATTGAATTTTGTCAGCAGGTTACCTTAGTATTCTCTCGAGTGTTGCAGCTCTTTGGTTTTCTTTTTTTTTAATGATGTTGGCATTTTTGAGTAATGATCAGCCAGTTAGTATAATATTCTCCCCCAAATGTCTTGCTGATCAGTTTTCATGCTTAGTTTGGAGTCACTGATGTTGCAAACATTGTCATGGTGATGTGGCACATTCTCAGCAAGAGGCTGGGGGTGCATGATAACGGTATGGTATGGTTGGTGATGTTAAACATTATCACTTTCTTAAAGTAGTAGCTAGGAGGTTTCTCCAACAATGGCTAGTTTTACCTTCCCCTACTTATTTCTTTGGAACTGAATTGCTACTCTTTAAAGGAAGGCAACCCTTTCCTTCACGTGAACAATTTGAATTTTCTGTACCTAATATCCCTTCTCCTGTACTTATTTATTTATTTATTTATCTATGACAACATGTATTCATAGATACTTATTTTAATTTTTTGGTTATAACAATGCTATCATTTTTAATTTATTTTTGTCTCATAAATAATATTTATTTTAGTTTATTTTTAGTTTATAATTCAACTATATCTTTATTGATTATTTTTCCTTTTAAAATTATTTTTCAGAACACCTTTAAATTAATAGAATAGTTGAGAAGAAAATAAAGTTCCCATGAGTCTCACTACCTCTGCACAGCCTACTCCCACCCTAGCCCGACCAGCATCTTTAACCAGGGTGGTACAGCAGGGCAGAACACTAGCAAATTGATGAAGGCATCATTATCAGCCAAATTCTGTAGTTAACTTTAGAGATGAAGTTTGGTGTTGTACATAATAGGAGTTTTGACAACCTCCACCTGTTGATTTGTTGTCACATTAATATTATCATACAGAGTTTATCCTCATGTATTATGTGAGCAAATGAAAGCAAAGAGATACTGCAAGGTTCCTAAAAGGCAACACAGTTAATATTTTGTAAGTGATGAATTGAACTCATTAAAACACATCGCAAATTTCTTTTGAATGGCTTCATATAGCATTGTCTTGTAGATATGCACTGATCTTATTTCTCAATTTCAACTATTTTCTTAATTTTAGTAAACATAAAAGTTACATTTAAACATATGTCTTATACTTACCATACCCATAGTCTTCTGGCAGATAATCTCTGTTCCTTTTCATGGCCTCTTCCTTCCTGCTTCACCCCTTCCACCCAATAGCATTTCATACACTGCCTTGCACCAACACAACCCAGGACAGACAACTGCTCGAGGAATTAATGATCATTGACCCAGTCACTGAGCTGACTTCACAGGGGGTTGATTTCAGAGGTTTCTTGGAGGCACTGTCCAGCTGCATAGATGCAAGCAGAAAGGTACATTACTCTAACGTCACCTATTTTACCTTCTTCAACATGACTTCAGAGATGCACAACCTAGAATGTATTTTAGTGTACCATTTAACATTTCATAATATTTCGGTGTCATCAATTGGTCTGTTTTATAGAACAAAAAACCTACACCTTACAGAGAGCACATGAAATTTCACAGTATCTTTTGAAAAGCAGGGTATTTTTTCTGGCTAGTATTTCAGCTTATAGAAATGATGATGGCTCCACAGTGTATCTACTATAATGGGATGAAAGAAACAATGCACACACACAAAGAAGATTGCTTTGGGAAAATTCTTCTACTACTGTGTACTTTATTTGTAATGCCACTGAAATAATTTCCTGAAACTTTGAAAATATCCAAAAAAGTATCATCCTCACTTTACTAATCAAGTGTGATATGCATCTTGCCATTTTTATTTCACTACACTGTTCTTCAGAAAAACCAACGACCCACATACTGAGTGTTTAAACTGCCTCCGGGCTTTAGATCAAAGCTCTGTTTCTCTTTATTTGACAGCGACTCTCTCGCACTGCTACCCGCCTTCTGTATTTCACTGACCGCATCTTCCTCCGTTGTCGCTCCTACAGAATCATCTGCTGGGTGCTCACACACATAACATAAGTGGGTGCTGTCTTTATTCAGCTCTTCAGCTCTCACTCTATATTTAATCACCTGCAAGCACTGCTTATTCTGCCGTCTCATTTTCTTGCACATTTTCTCTTAAGAATAATTTACTTGGATTTTCTTTCTTTTTTTTTTTTTTGACATCACTTTGATATGTGCTAACATTTTTCTTGGAGTCTAATCATTTTAAAAACTATTGTATTGACTGAGCTACAGTAAGTGGAATACAAAACTCGAGCATGTGGCAATGCCTAGTTAATAGAATAATTTGAGTGATTTGGAAAGTTTTTAAATTGAAACCACTGTGATCCTCATGTCATAACTCTGAGGGTGCATGGTGAGCATCGCAGGACAGAAGGAGGAGCAGCTCTCCGTGTCCTGGTGATATAACTGAGTGACAATAACAACCAACCCTGCTTTTCTTGCATTTTAAGGTTTCCAGTGTGAAATAGTAAATCTTGGCAATTAACACCATTCTTAGTAGGGGTTTATATAGCTTACAAATAAAGTATGTGGAATAATATCAAAGTTTTCAGTATTAAAGGGAAATATAGTTTAAAGCATTTTTTTAAATTACAGTAATAAAACAGCTGTCCCCGTACATCCCCAGGCTGTGTACATAGATACAATCAACTGGAGATCAAACACAATTCTGTAAAAATAATTGCTATAACTTAAACACATACATTTGTTTTCCTGTCATAATGCCCTAAACAATGCTGCATAAAAACTATTTATGTAGCATTTACTTTGCATTTGGGATTGCATGGAATATAGAAATGTTTTGAAGTACACAGAAGGAAATGTGTAGGTTCTATGCAAGTTGTACCAGTTTTCATAAGGGGCTTGATTATCCATAGATTTTTGTTCTCTGGGACTATGGTGCTAGAAGCAGTTCTCCATAAATACCAAGGGGCAGCTGGGCCTCCCCTCTTGGAAATCTATGGAAGCATGAGAGCTGAAGACATTTCGATAGAGCTCCATGAGAGCTCCAAGGCAGGCTCATCCCTGAGGGTTATATTCAAGTGGTGATTTCAAGGATAAAAAGGAACTGAATGTGATGGGAAGTAAAAAGCACAACCATGGACAGAGGAAGTGGATTCACAAGGAATCGTTTGTGTAGCACAGAACGTGAAAATACTGTCTGTGAACCTGTACACAAGTGAGTTTGTGTGAGTGTGTGTGCTTGCGTGTGTGTGTGTGTGTGTGTGTGTGTGTGTAGAGAAAGACCAAGAGGTGGGAGACAGAGAGAGATGGGGATGAGAGAGATTATTAGTGGTGAAGATTAGAAAAGTAACTGGGCATGGATAGAAAGACCTCCAGGAGGACATTTTGAAGGACCTTCTTAGTGTCTGAGACTGGGGGATTCTCAGGTTAACTGAATACAGAAACCAGGATAGGAAGAGCAATGTGATCAGCTCAGACTTTATTTTTAATTTGTTGTTCTGTCAGCGTTTTGGGAGAGGCAGTAGTGAGTGACATAGGACGCTTGTAAAGGACCCCAGTGGAGGAGAATGCTGGACTTAGAGGCATGGAGGCCAGTTCTGGAGCTGTTTGTTGAGCAGTTAGCGCTGGGGATGGAGCAAAGCCAGCGTGAAGAGACCTACCAAGCAGCAACGAGGCAGGAATGCTCCGTTCTGAGTGGGTTTTCACCATTCCTCATCTTTCTTCGGGTTCTTTGTAATTAAAAAGACCCCTCTTTCTTAGTACAGTGTCGATTGCAATGTCTTGGCCTGGAAAGCTGTGCCTGTGCTGGTTGCCTGGGGAAACACTTCCCTCAGGTCTCATTTCCAGGGCCACTTCCTAAAAATACATCCTGCTGTCCAAATGGGTCAAAAAAAGAAAAAGAAAAAGAACAGAAAATCCCAAGAAACAGAAAAACAAGTTGTTGTGTGCTGTGCTACCAAGCATCTCAAAATTTGCTCTTATGGCAATTTTGCAAATTGTATGTAACTAAAATTTTGTGAGATTTATTGTTTTAGTAGCCTGGATGTTCCATGACTCCTGTTATGTAATCTGACAAACTCAGGTCACATTATAGTCACCCAGTAAGTGTGTTACGGTTTATATCTAGATGTCCCCCAAAGCCTCCTGTGGTCAAAGGTGGGGCTTTGGAGGTGACTGGATCAGGGGTCAGGAGACTCATAGGGGGATTGGATCACTGATCAATTTATAGCTAAAGGAGATGTTCGCAGGTCACTGTGGACATGGCCGGGGAAGGCTCATTCCACTGACTCTTTCCTTCATTCTGCTTCCTATTCCCGTACTATGAGCAATTCTGCTCTATCTTGTCCCTCACCAATGGTGCCGTCTTGGAGCCAATTAACTATGGACTGAAACTTCTATAGATGGTGAGCGAAAATAAACCTTTCCTCTTTTTAAGTGTCAGGGGTCCGCTATTTTGTCCCAGTGAAGAGAAAGTGATGAAGACAAAGTGGTTTGTGAAGCAATGAACAAATGAATGCAAGACTCATTACTAGTCTAAAAAAGAATGCTCATTGAAAGGCTTTAGGGTTATGGTGACTCAAATAAGGAATATTCTTTCCCTGATTTAAGATTTTGTAGACTTTAATAATTTTGTAAAAGCAGTGAAAATCACTTTGAAAGAGCGCTGATGATTTAATATCAGTGAACACCAGTTTAAGAAGTCTTATTTTAAGATAATTATTGAATTGTCAACTTCAATGTTATTGGACAGCCTCGTTGCCAAAAACTACTACAGACTTCAAATTCCTCTATAATTTTATCTAAGTGAAACAAAAGAGAGTAAGTTTAAAATTTTAACAAAAAAACTTGGGAAATAAAAGAATTTAAGCTCATTGACTTAATATATGGATGTTTTTCCTTATTAATTTTTTGCAAATATTCAGGGTCAGCACTGACTAATGTTAGCAAGTGTGTACTTGAGAAGGTCATATCATTTACTTGCCTTGCTACATTTGGGCAAATTTCTTAAATGCTGAATTGTATTTTACCTTATTTGTAAGAGTTAATATGATTGATTGCCAGGCTATAATACACATAATTCAGGTTTTTTCTGAGACATAGCAAGGGTTCTCTAAATAAATATTACTGTCCCATGCTTCCAATATGAAGACAAGTAAAAATCTTTACCCCTACGTGAATTAAATTTTGGTTTGAATTTTAATCAAAAGTGTCTATGCATTCTTCCATTTAATTTATACATCATTCTTCTTAGGCATGTGGAGTACACAAAACACAAGGTCACCCATAATATCAAACAAGTTCCTAAATTATTCTAAGATATTAAAATTTCCAGTAATTCAACTTTATATAAGCAATAGATTTACTGATCATTCCTGAGCCATGTGAGTATGAGAAATAAATTATTTCTAATTGAGTCTTCTTGATGTGAATATGTCACTTTGAAATATTAATATAAGCATTTATTAATAATGAATTAGTTAACAACTCAGTTGAATACATCACCATCCATCATTAAAACACTTCAGAAGCACTAAAATTCTGTTTCTCATGATTAATGTAGAATAACTGTAACCCTAGGGAAGTAGCTCTATGTTAGATCACCTACCTTGCATGTGAGGTCCTGGATTTGATCATAAGTGCTTCAAAAAAAAGAATATCTTTCCAAATTAATAATATATATTATTATTGTTTATATCACATTTATTTTATTCTTCGTTACCAAGTTCATGATATTAGTAAAAGAAGTTTAGAAATATGTATGAATCACTTTATTCAGTGCTTGCAATTGTTATTTTCACTTGCATGATATTTTAACTGAGTTGATGTTCAGTGACTGTTTGTGTGTCTTTAGCTGTTGATGAACTGAAAGAAAAGTCTTCACTTCCCACTTTGGAGGGCAAGTCTGTGAGCTACCGGATGCATCACTCCACTATTGCACCTTGCATTTGTTCCCACAAAGACATGTTCTTCTTTCTCTCCACTTTATACCACCTGAAATCTGAAATCTCTTTACTAAGTCCTCTTTTTTGTGATTTCAAATGCCAGTGCTTCCTTTTGGATGGTGGTGGAGTCTAATTCTTAGCCACAATTTCTATACTGCAGAGTTTGTAATTCTTTTG
Organism: Dasyprocta punctata; assembly: GCA_004363535.1. NCBI lineage: Eukaryota > Metazoa > Chordata > Mammalia > Rodentia > Dasyproctidae > Dasyprocta > Dasyprocta punctata. The sequence goes on along the minus strand of RJWM01005955.1, from coordinate 33,362 downwards.
ACTCATGTTATTCTGAGTCCTTACCATTTCTCTTATTTTAGAAAAAAAATAATTATGCTATTTCAGGGGAAAAAGTAAACTGAAAGCAGCAAAGGATTTTACAAGAACAAGGACAAGTTTTATAATCTCCCGAAGTAGGAAGAGTGGCTTCCATGTATTCTCCCAGGAAGTTTGGTCCACACATTTGTCTCCGTTTTGACAGAGCATCCTGGGACTCTGTGCTTTGTTTTCTAAACCATTTTATTGTTAATGAAGTATGAACCAGTTCCACATCAACAGATTCATTTTGTAAACTACCAAGACATTTAGTTCTTGTTTTGAAGGCAAGATGTGAAAATGATAATAAAAAAGCAAACCTAAGTCTCCAAACTAACGCACAACACGATTGGACCCAGGAACAGTGATGGTGCATGCTTGCCACCTCAGAACGCTGGAGACTGAGGCAGAAGAATGACAAGTTCATGCCTTTAGCACATTTGGTGCAACTCTCTCAAAATTAAAAAAAAAAATAAGTAAATAAATAAAGGACTAAAGCTGTACCTTAATGTGAAGGCCCTGGGCTCCATCCCAATCACCACAACACACACACACATACACACACTCACACATTCACACACATTATTACTCTTTTTCACTGGGTACTGAACCATGACCTTTGTATCAAATTTTGTGCACACAATTCCCAACTCTTCTGGCAAGGATGTGTGCGTTTTTCCTAGACACATTTGTCCTTTAAAACTATAGAGGCTTTTGATTTATTTGAATTTTATGTTTTAAAAATCTTCTAACTTTTGGAACTGGTTTTCATCAGATATTTCTTTGTAGGGTATCCCTGTTTCTGTTTGTTCCAGGAGGTCCACATTTCTCACTCAGAGCTATAAGCTGTTAATTCTTATTACTGAACTGGAGAATCAGATCACACTAGAATCTATTTCTCCATTCTTCTGTTGATGCACAGCAAGAGTTCAGCTTTTTTTTTTCTTTTTTCTTTTTTTTTTAATGATCACTGCATTGCATTTGAGACCAAATCTGTTTCATACCTCAGCTGTTTGACTGTATACAGTTAGCCTACAGGAGACAACTGTTGGAGTATATCTACATGAAAGAGCGTGTGCTTACCAGCCACATAAGATATGGACAGACTGCTTTCATTTTTGTTTCTTACAAAGATAGGTATTTTAAATATCTTTTTATGAACATCGACAATACGTTACTCTTGTTCTCTTCCAAATACTTATGAACACTTACTATTTATTTATTTCTTAAATTTTGCCAATCAAGTAGAAAATGGTAGCTCACTGGTCTTCCATTGCGTTTGCTTAAAAAGAGCACCTTTATTTTGGAATTTTGTTTTTAATTTGAGATAAACATGTCTTTCCCTTTTCTTTCTTTATTATTATTATTATTATTTATGCTTGTGTGTGTATGTGTGTGTGTGGTGCTGGGGATCGAACCCAGGTCCTTGCACATGAAAGGCAAGAGCTCTACCACTGAGCCACACCCCAACCTTCCTTTTCCTTGCTTAAAACTTTTCATTTAATTATTGATTTATGAAGATCTTTTATATATTTGGATACAATCCTTTGATTTGCAAATACCTACTCCTAGTTTTTCCTGTACGGTTTTTTTTCTAATTACATTATTGATATCTTTTAATATGGAGTTTATCCTTGTTTTCTTTATAACATTGGAAATTTGTATTTTTCTAGGAATGCCAGTTTGCTATGTGCTTCACATGTATTCACTTTTAATTGTTTATGGTGTTAATGGTTTAACTTTTTCATTTGTTTCTGAAGTTCTGGGAGTAAATACAAGACCCAGCACTTAGTAGGCAATCAGTCTACCAGTGAAATGCACCACTGACCCATATCTTTTATAATTATGCTTTACATAAATTTATACCATTTTTTTTTGTTCTGAAGAGTTTATGGGCACCTATCAATGTTTATGGAAAACTAGTGCATTAAGTTATTAGTTTCAACAGCTTTAATATTCTCTCTTTGTTTTCTCCTACACATTTTCTCTTCTCTTTTTTGTATGTATTTTTCTTCTTTATTTGGATTTTTATCCCAAAATTTTAAGTTGATCACACTATTCTTTCTTTAGTATTAGTGTTTTAAAATTAGATACTTTCCTAAACATGGCTGCTTTATCTATATTCTCAACATTTAGAATATAATAGTATTATTAGAAATTCTGCTTTTAAGAGTTTTAAAAATTCATTATGATTTCCTCTCAGATATATAATTTCCTCTTGGATATATACTTTATGAATATACTGTCAGAGTTAAAAGTATATGGTGGATTTTGTTAGTTTTCATGAAAAAGGAATTAAAAATGCCAGTCAACTAACTTTAAATTATGAGAATGATGCTAGACTTCGTGGTTGAGCTTGGTGTAATGACAAGGGACCTTACGAGTGGTCAGGGAGGACGGGGAGAATTGGTACCATGTAAGGTGTGGGCAAATGCAATGTTGCTAGGCCTGAGAATGTAGGAAGAGAGCACAGACACAAAGGATTTGAGTTGGCTCTTAAAGTTGAAAAAGCACAGACAGTGTGTTACTCCCTGGCGTCTCCAGAAAGCAACATACTACATGGACTCTTTAATTTTAGCCTGTTGAGACTTGTGTGAGACATCTGACCAGAAGAATTTCTAAGACTATGACTTCATCTAAGTCATTGAATGTGCTATAATTTGCTATACTAACAGCCAAAAATTAATAACCTGGAAATAAATTTTGTTATTGAAAAAATGGAATAATCACTGAGCTATGTTCTTTTTTTTAAAAAAATAGGGATTGTAACCTACCCTTTCATCATCATACTTTAGCATCCTTTACATGAAGATATACTATAAAATTGATGCATAATTTGTTCTAGTATCATTCCATTAGTCATCTTTTCATTCTAGCTACAACATACCTGAGAAGACAATTTAAACAAAGAAAGGCTGACTTTGCTTTTTCTCTCTGAGCTTTCCACTTGTGTTGTGCTGACACCCAGGTGTCTGGGCCCACAGTGAGTTAATACTTCTTGGTGGAGATGGGTGACCAAGCAGAGCTGCACAAATACTCCGGATGGGAAGGAGGGAAAGAGGAGAAGAGAAGAGAAAAAGACAACTGAAGAAGAAACGAGCAAGAACAAGACACAGCACCCCATTCACACCTCCATGACTTAGATCTTTCAAAAGGCCCAGCACCTCCCAGCAATACAATCCAATTGTGAATCCATGAGTGCATTAAACCACCGATGGCATGAGGACCCTCATGACCCTGTGCCCTTACAAAGTGGCATTGGTTGGAAACCAATCCCTCAGCTGGCAACTTTGGAGGGCATTATAGATACAAGCCACCACAGAGCCCTCTCATGGAAGTGTCACTAAATATCGTTGAGTCTTTTTACTTTCCTTCATTAAAATCACAGAGATACCTTTCCCCGTGCCAGTAGGATCTTCGACAAGCTTTCATGAAAGGTGATTGAACTCAGCCTTGCAGTATGAACGAGATTCATGACGATAATCACAGGAGAAAGCAATTTGAAATGGAAGCAGCAAATTGAACTAAAGCAAAGAGAAGATAATGTAGGACTCGTTTAAATACACCAAATTTCCATAAGGGATGCATATAAATATACCAAATTTTTGATAATTGCCATAGTACTGAATCATACATTTTGCTAGATTTCTGATCACATTAGACCAAAGGGGTATTTGAATGAAATCCAAGATTTGGTTTTGCTAATAAGCAAGTCAGGTTTTAGCACCTAAGGAATGATTTCTTGGCTTTTATTCAGAAATAAATTTTTACTCAGAATCTCCCACGATTTGGTTTTCCCCATTAGTCATCATCTGATTCTTGGCAAACCATGTGAAGCTGGGGGGAAGGAAAGAAACGGAAGAGAGGGAACTTTTCACTTCTTCAATTTGATGGGATCATTGAGGAGCTGCCCTAGGGGCAGGGAATGTAGAGATCAGCAAGAAGAAACGTGTCCTCGCGGTGTTTCTTCGTGAGGGAACAAAACGTGGTAACCTAGGCACGTAGGTTTTCTGCTGAAGTATCGAAAAGGACATTGGTACAACAAGGAACAAAGACACAGAGGGCACCAATCCAGCTTTGAAAACTGTGCTTTAACTATTTTTATTTTACTAAATTCCCTTTCCTGATGATAAGGAAGTAGAGCAAAAAGAAGCACTGTCCTTTCTCTTTTTTCCTATCTTTGTAAACATTCTAGAACATTCTTCTTGAAAGTATCATCTATGCATTGCTCTGTCTGTCTCTCTGTGTCTCTCTATGTCTCTTTGTGCCTTTCTCTCTCTCTTCCTCACTCCTCTTCTTTGAAGTCCTAGGCACAGATGAACCTCCTGCCTCAGCTTCCTGGGTAGCTGGGATGACAGGCACTTGCTTCCTGTGCTGGACTCCGCGACGCTGTGCTTGCATATCAGCACAGGCACTGTCTCTGGTCTCGCTCCTTGTCTCCTGGAAGACAGTTTGTTTTGGTTTGCTTTCTAAGAAAAAACTTCGCTAGCCATAGTGAAGTTAAAATATAAATTATATTTTAGCAAGCAGAACTCTTCAGTGGATTCTGCAGAGGTTCCTGTTCTTTTTTCTTTTCATGTCCTTCCTGTTCTTGTCTTCTCCTTACTTCTGTTTCGTTTCTTTTTTCACTTCGTTTTTTCTCTCCTTATTTCTCTGTCCTATTTATTCATTTATCAGTAGCACAGAATACAGAGACAGTAGAGCCTTAAGGAAAATAATTACATAACTAGAGTTTGAAAGGAAAGTTCATGGTGAGGGGTGGTGAATCATGTCAGCTTTTCTCTCCCATGTCTGGAAATGAGGAATCTGAAACCTGGTAGAACTGCATTTCCTCTGGAATCTTTAGAGGCAAATCTATTCCATGCCACTTCTAACTTCTGATGCACCTCTAGACCTGCGGCTGCATTACTCCTCTGCCACCATCTTCACACTGATTTCCCTCTGTTTCTCTCTGTGTGTCTTTCTGTCCCTGTCTCTGTCTCACTCTGTCTCTGTCTCTCTGTCTCTCTCTGTCTCTCTCTCTCACTTTGTCCTGGTACAAGGACACTCATGATGTTCTTTAGACCTACATGAACAGTGCAGAATGCTGTGGAATTAGTTGTGTCCTATAAAAATTCAAATGTTGAAGCTCTAAATACCAATGGGATTACTTTTATAGATAAGGGCTTTATGGAAGTAGTTAAGATTAAATGTTAAGGTCATTGGGGTCAGTCACGTTCTGATGGAATTGTTGTCTTTATGAGAAGAGAAATGAGAAAGCTTGTTGTCTCTGTGCAGTGAAGTTATAGCATTAAGGTGACCTGCAAACCAGGAAGAAAGTGATTCTGCTGGTCCTTGATTTGAGATTTCTAGGCTCTAGAACTGTGAGAAAATAGTTTGCTTGAGGTGTAAGCTGGATTCTCCCGAGTATTTTATTTTGCAACCCAGGATGTATAAAACATGGCGTGAGTTCCTTATCTCAAGATCCTTTACATTATCACGTCCTTTTCCACAGGAGATACTGAAGGATCTTCTTTGCAGGGCATCGATGTATACATGCAGCCTTCTACAATAGTCGCTCTCTTTTGGGCCCTCATTTTTCCCTAGGAAGGAATTCCCTGTGTACTCAAGTAAACAATAAATCTCTAAGCAATAGCTGCCTAACAAATAGCAAATACTGCTTTATATTCAGTTGCAAAACAAATGAGGTAACAACAAAAACACAGTGCAGTGTAAATAGTTTTTACATTTGATGGAGGAGCAGGAAGCAGAGGTCCTGCAAAGACATATAAGTTGCTTGATACCTTCTTTAATTTAAGTGCTTGTCCTACATTGGAATCCACATTTCTTTGCCTCCAAAATATATCATCTCCTCCAAGAGTTAGTTCTTATCTTGGTGTTTATTCAACAGATTCAATAAGACTTTGTTTTCTCCTTTTTTGCAAGAGCCATTCCATTGAAAGAAAACACCTGTATAAAATATTATATTTATCAGGATTAAATGCAATCACTTCTTTAATTAATAGCATGCTTAAAAATTTTAAATGAGTTTAGCTTTTGATGAACTGTTGCTCAAATTGTAAAGTAGTATATAATTTCCTCTCATTGCTCAAAAGTAATTCATATATATTCTTTTAATTCTGAAACAAAATTGAGATAATTTTGGTATTTGATATAAAAGGCAGAAAGCCAGGCACGTACATAATTTGATAGATAACCACAGGTGTAGGCCTTGGGAAATTTACAAAGGAGAAAAAGTGTATTATCATACTTTCCATCTGTTTTTTGTGACTTTAATAGTGAATGAAACCCCTTTTATCTTCTGTCAAAATAGCTGAAGTCCACAAGATAGACACATACAGAAGCAGACAGACAACAAATTACATATAATAGTATGTATTATTAAACAGACATTGAAATGTATGACTCTGATAAATAGTTGTATTTTTGGAAATATATCAGACATCTCAACATCCAACTGCTCTAGCTGTGTTAGATTTTTGTCCTCTTGGTCCCATGTTAAGCTACTGTGTCAGAACTTACATTGTGTTGTCAACTTCAGCTAATGGTTTGACTGCTTGCATCTTCCAGACCTCTCTGGAAGTAAACAGCAAACAGTGATAAATGAAAGACATTTGTTTGTGGAACAGCAGGGGCTCACAGTATTCAGGTAGGGTCAGATGAATCAAGCACAGATAGACAGAAATAAAAGTTACTCCCAAAGACTGGCACACATGAGCCATGAGAAAAGATGCGTTTGCTAACAACTGAGAGGGGGAATGTGCCATAATACAAAAGTCCGCCACTGTAGCCTTCTTGATCTGAAACTGCAAGGATGCAGCTGCCAATTTTGTGCTCATATCTAGAAGAGAGCAGGGGACTGAATACATCAGACAACTCTTAAGACATCCCACGCCGTAACAAAACACTGCCCTGGTAAAGGCATCGGCGACTACCCGGAGAGTAGGAGGAATGAGGAACATTTCCTGAAGAGAAATGGGAGCTCTTTAGAACCAACAGTTGTGTTTTTCAGTCTTTGGTCATGGTTCCAAGCACAATTATCTTATAGAATTATGCTCAATTACAATTTTTTGACTCATGCTGCTGAAAATAATTAAGATTGGCAAATTTTGGAACCATTTTTTCAGCCATGAAGAACCATTCCCTTTGATCCTGTAGTGACATTTAATTTTATCTTCTTTTTAGTCTAATGAACATATTGCAAAGAAACAATGAAAGAAAAAACGCAGGAAAAGTGAATGATGACAGAGTGTGTACTGACCTCCACGGTGTGCACTAACCGCCAGTCTGCAGAGGTGATGAAGAAGGGCTCTTACCTTCCTTCTAGGAGCTCCTGACCCATTGGTTGTGTTAAATGTTGAAAATAATGATGAGAACGAGTGTGTATTCTGGTGCCAAAGGGATTGATACTCATCATATTATCTATATAACCCAAAATGGAATTCTGCCAAAAACTTCAAACAATTCATGCTTTTCTAAATCCACCATATAAGTTTTTGTACCTGTCAATTTTAGACACAAAACATGTAGATATGGCAAACACAGAATAAATATGTCTCGGATATTGTAATTGTGGCAGTGTATGACATCCATGCATGAAAACATTAAGACAGAGAAACAGCATTGAGAAATAATAATTGTTATTGCCTGTATCTATGTTTCCTATTTCCTTCATGCTGCTATTAAAATAAATTTGCAGAGCAATTCTGGGACTACTTACTCAGTTATTTGATTGTTCAACAGAAACAAAGAATCCTAAAATTCTTTCTCTCAGGTTAGTGTGATTTAATCTATTCTTCATGTTTTTGCAGTCGTGATTCTTGCTGAGACGCCCAGGGAAGATCCTTCTTTAGGATTCGTGTTTATCTAGTCCCTCTATTCCTTGTAACCTATTTCCTCAAACCATCTGTTAAACTGAAAGTTATGGGAGAAGAGGTTGTGGATGTTCAGTGGATTTTAGCTGGAATAAATAGCTCCTTGACTTTTGTAAAGAGTGATTTTCTTCCTGACACCGCTATCCGATAATACCTATCCATTTGGGAGACTCAAGTGCTTCAAACTCTCTGTTGACAATATAAAGTCACTCTTTTCACCCTAAACATGTTTCTTCAGGCTTCTCTAGGTCTGCAGAGCTCCTCCAATGCCATTGATTCTAACCTGTAAAGGCTCTCAATATATAATCAATGCCTGGCCTCTATTAAGTCATCAACACTGTCACTGTTTACTTGGTTATATTAATTGCTTCTTCATTCCTCTTATGACCTTAATTTCTGTGCCATTTGTGTCTGCACATGGCTGCCACAAATGCACAAGCAATCCTGGCTATGTCAAGTCTTTTGAAGCACATGCTCAGGAATACCTTTCAGCTAATAAGCTCAGGATAAATTTTTGCAGCTCAAGTTTGTGGCTCTGTACTCCTCAACGTCTTTCCTACTTACTGTACTCCTGCTGTGTGCATCGACGTGCTAACAACGGACTCTTCGTTTGTGAGTTTTCTTCAGTGATTTCCTTTACCAGGCTTCCCCTCCTCTTTCTTGTCTGAGTCATTCGGAGAAACATTTTCGAAGATCCCTTTTCCTCCATTCCTTTTCTTACTGTGTTACATAGAACTATCTTCATCCTTTCAAAGGATATATGAATCAGCTATTGTTCTCTTGGGCTTGGTGTGCTGGCAAGTGATTTGAGTAACAGATTAATCAAGCTCTGAGAAGGTGGAAACAGCACTTGTCTGCTCATGAATTCAAGAATAACACCAAAGGTGTCTCCCACAGAGCAGATTTGTTCATTGGCTTCATTTAAATGCCTGCTCCAAGGCTTACAGAGTTAATAGGATCAGAGAGGACAAATTTTGTTTGCCTGTTATCTTGTTTTTTATTACTCCAAGAGAAGACATCAAGAGAGGAGCAGATGTTTGTGTTCTAAACAAAGGCTGGAAAAGAGACAAAGAGCAGAGAAGAGAAGGGAACGTTAACAGTAGTGCCTTCTGGATTTCAAATTTAAAGTTAAATATAAAGAAATTTAGGAATGCTATGCAGGCAGTAAAATAATTAAAAGCCATGATCAGGTGTTAAGTCCTTGGACTATGCTGTCTTTGTCCTTCTCTTTGGGTCCCCTACACTCAGAAACTCCATCTCGTTCTCACCTTTGTTGCACCGTGGTCCACATTCCAGACTCAGGAAGGAGAATTCGCTGAATTTACTTTGTGTCTAGCAGAAGTACATTCATGGACTGATGAATATATATGAAATTTAAATCCTTTCTGCCCAAGTAACCCATACATTTGAAAGGAGAATCTTAGACCTATGTACACTGACACATGCATGAATTTGTTATAATGTCTTTCTCCAGTGAGAACCAGGAAACTTTTTTGTTTTAAATGAAGCGCTCTGAAAGGCATGAATTCAAGAATAATATTTAAGATTCTCAGAGATGTAAAGCAAAGCTTGGTTAGTGAAACAATGGCATAAAAATAACCCTCTGTGAAACAGAGGAAGTGTTAATTTTTTTAAGTGAGATAGTGAGGCATGTACTTATCTCTCAGACATCCCAGAGATTTGTATTTTAAGAGAAATGACTGCATCCCTACATTTTGAGGGACCAGAATCCTTGGAATAAGCTCTTACCATTTAAAAAGTAACTGTTTTCAGTGTGACAGTAATTCCAGGTGCTATATCAAGGCAAAATTGAGTAGAAATTGTTTTATTGATTTTTTAAAGTTAAGAATTTTAAGGCACAATTTTCAAGATTGCCAGCGTATGCAAAATTTTGTTTTCTTTTTCTCTCAGAGCAAGGCCGCCATCGCATCATGTGTTACCATAACCGTATTCTATGCATTGAGTCTATTCCTCTTACTTTTAATGATCTTTCTCTCTCTCTCTCTCCCTTCTGTTTCCCTCAAGCCTCAGCAAAGTGCTTCAGGAAACAAGGAGAGCTCTCGAGTTGAGTCAACAAAAGAAGAAAATCCAAGCAGCACTGCATGTGACTCTCAAGATGTAAGAATAATGTAAAGTACTTTGAAAACAAGGACTTAAGTGTTTTAACATTTCTAGTTCATGACACCATGAAACTTTCTACTTGTGTATAATAGATGCTATTTAAGCACTGTGATTCTAAATGGAGGCAACTAATGTTCCTTAGATATAAATCAGGTATGCATTCTATTATTAGGAAGTATAAGCAGGTACTTAGTAGGACTATGAAAAGGAGATATTAGGGACATAAGGCAGTGACCACAGGCCCAACACTGCACTCATTTCCATAACCACAAAACAGAAAATGTTAAAATATTAACGAGAAAAAAATGAATGAAAAACTCACAAGATGAGATTCTACAGTATTGTACACCTAATAGAAATAAATTCAGCATTACAGTAATATATTTAAAAAAGGGAGACACTTGGCCTTCAAATGATAATAGGCAGTATGGAACTTAAGCCTTGTGATTTTTTTTTTCACTCATGCTAAGTGCAATCAAATTTTAATTCTTGAAAATTTCAGTCTGGTACAATTAAGTTCACGGACATATCATGTCTTGATTTAAGATGAACCAAATTCCAATTGTGTGGAGCATATTCAGACTTAGTCTTTAATCCAAAATAGAAAGCATCTGCTGAAAAGATTTGACCCTGAAGGAAATGGGTAGCCACTAGAAAGAAACAAGAGAACAGGAAAAGAAAATTCACTCTGCTGACTACAAAAGGAGATTTAGGAAAATGAATCTCTCCACACTCCTGACGTCACTCTTGTTCCATAATGAAACATGGGCCCAACTTACACCACTTAGAACCTAAAATTAATTAGAAGTAGAAATAAGACACTACAGAATCCATCTCAGGAAAGGAAGAGTGAGAAAGTCTTTAGGTAAGAAAGAATATTTTTACTTTAGTTTACAGGAAAGATAAATCTTTGACAATGTGAAACATTGTGAGAAGTAACAGAAAAAAGCAAGTGGTTTTCAGAGGGCCCAGACTTCAGAAAGTGGCAGGACACTAATCCAAAATTTTATTTTGGATTTAAAAGGGAAGGATGGCAGAATGCCAAGTGAGGATGCTTGTTTGGAATTAGGGACATAGGCTTTTTCAAACTTTTCTTTCCACTTGAGTGATGAACACATGGTGTTAATTCTTTCACAGGTACTTTTATTTCTTGCTTTATTGCTTGAAACTCCTAAAAGCATGCGGCCACTGGAGGCAAAACTGGACAGCAATGTGTGGTTTCCTAAGGTTCCCCAAAACATCATTCTGCTCTACCTTTCTTCCTGAGACTTAGGATGATTCATGATCGCACTTTGTTTGTTTGTTTTTTCCTCTCTTCTTCAAACATTGGTGCCTTTCATCTGTCCTAACTTATTTCCTGCAATAAGTCTCGGAAACATCTGTTACCTGAAACTGGCTCTCATCTGAGTTTCTTCAAAACTGCCTCCCCTGGCTGGAATGTGAATGCTGTCTCTGCAACATGACCTCAGTAGATTTCGAGTCTCTGCTCCCGTAAAACTGCTATTTCCAGCTCTAGTGAACTAGAGAATGTTCACTATTAGGAGATACAGACTCACTCACAGTTACTGGCAAGGAAAATAGTAGAAATGAGTGAAATTAACTAGCTCTAAGAAGTAAAAATGAATGGGACTGGCGTGAAGATCAGGTGCAAATTTGAGACCAGTGGTTCTTGGCTTTGTCGTTAGAATGCCATCACCTAGAGAGCTCTTATCAAATACTGTCACCAAGGTGCACTCCTTTAAAACTATCTCAGCATCCTAAAGCTCGACATCTCTTGCATTCATTTTTGAATTTTTCTGGATGATTCTAAAGTACAGGTCTCTTTTACTAACAATGAATTTAATATGGAATGGATTTGACAACTTCAGTTTTTGAAAGACTACTCAATATCAAAATAAATAGAACTAAGTAAAATTTGCATTTTTTCTAAATGGATAGAAAAGCTCTATCCCAATCCAAGTAATCCTGAAGCTTGTGGACTGTAAATCATATTTTTAAGGTCATTGTTTTACATAAGACGTAATTCTTGGAATATATCACTCAACAATAGTTGTTTTTTTTTTTTTTTACATTTTCTCCATTATATTATATTTTAAAGGTGGTAACCTCTTAGTAAGATTCTGTAAAGGTGGTGATGACCCAGGTGGTATCAATGTGATTGAGGCATAGTGACTCTAACTTAAAATGCTCAGTTAATTGTAGAGTAATATGCATATATGCATATGTATACATCTGACTATCTGAGACATAAGATATATATGTGCATATGTATATATTTGTGCTGATAGAGGGCTGTGACATTGTTCAAGGACCTGCTTTGTGATTACACTCAATGCTAAACTTTCTAGAGAAAACTGCTAAACTATGATGTTTCAAACCACACAGAAGAATAACTGAGGTTTCTACAGTTCTTCCCACTACTCCTTAGTGCTAAGAGGCTAATTCTACTGATTGTCTTAAAATACAGAAGCAGGCAGAAAGCTCTTTGTGTCTATGAGAGCAATTGTTTTTGGATTCATCTAACTTCAGGTCAAATGTTGTGATTGTTTTAACTATATTGAATTTCAGTATATCAACATGAAAATACTTTCAATCTGCTTGTACATCAAGCTAGAATTTCAAGTTCAAATTTGACGTATTTTACTAAATGCTTAAACTGAATGAGATGACATAATTTCATATGTAAAGAACACAGATCATTTTCCATATGTACATTCTATATATTTTTGCTATCTATTATGAATTATAGGAATATATTTTTGTGACTTACCTTTAACTGAAAATTAAATCTGTGATACTAAGATTTATACAAGGAAATAAATGCAGCCACTACGTTCCAGGACAGAGTTAGATACAGTTGATGAAAATAGATAGAAAAAGTGTATTTCAGTCAAGAATAAAAATGATTTTTATTAAAAGTATCTGAAATAGAGTAAGTAACTGGAAAATGTAGCATATGTTCCATTAATGAAAAACAGCTCTCTGGAAAGGGGTCAGAACATAAAGCATTATCATCTTAGATTTTAAAATGATTAGCAAGGTCACTAAGAGTTAGGAATAAATAGAATCTCTCAGTAACTATATAGCAAAAGTTAGGTACTTCGATTCTTATTGGTCACACCTGAGACTGAATGACACAATAAAATGTGAAAGGTACAGAAAATCTGGATTTGAATAACAATTTTGATGTTTCCTAACACTGCCACTCTGGCTAGTGATTAGATTATTCAGATTTCTTATCAAAGTAAAGTAAAGCAGTGGTTCCCAAGCTTCATGGTGACTAAGCATCATCAGGCAGAGAGTACAACTGTTTCTGTGCACATTCTGCTCAAATGTATGATTAATCCATATGTCTGCGACAGAGTTCAGGAATGTGAGTGATTTAAATAAACCCTCCCAGATTTTCATCAGCATTTCATGCTAAACATTCTGTGAAACTTTGACACGCGTCTTATAGAATTTTGATTAAACCTATTAGATATGCTATATTCACTCACATTATTGGTTTTCATACTATTTTTTTTCTTTCAAATTTTACAATGCTCCATGGTGAAAGATTCACAGTTGAAATGAGAGATCATGCATATTCTGAGACTGATGCACTGCCTGCCTATCTTCTATGTGGGCCAAACAAGGGCACTTAGAAAAAATGTCTTCTGGATCTCACAATCAGGTTTTCAATAGACTTAGAAGACTTGCTATGGATCACAAAAGGTTTTACATCATATTGAACTGTCAATATGGAGTATGTTTAGGTCATTTCAGAAGCAGCTCTGCTTAAATGATAACACTGGATCACATTGAGAAAGTAAGGGATGTACCAACTCCATTCCATTTTCCTGCAGCTTGCAAATGTGCTTTGTATTATTTCACAATAGTTTGAGAATTAAAAACATTGAGCATTTTATTTTAATTCTCACTTAGAGACTAAGAGGTAATGCTCAATGTAAATATGTTTTTCAATGTTTTTGATTCCTGTAAGTAGAAGCATTTAATTTCTCTGGGTATGCTGAGCCATTAGCACTGATGCCTACTGCGCAGAACTAGGAGCATTTGTTTGGGTTCCTATCCTTTTCCCTGCAGGTGAGTTCCTGAGCCAGGGATGTTTTAATCAGTGAAGTGCTGGATAGGCAAACAAGAAAGGGGAAATGTGCAGAGCATAAATCACGAGGCTGCAGATTGAAAATCATGTCAACTTTCCCATCATGCTTTGCCGTTCTATCGAGCACCCACTCTGTGACGTGTGATCATCACGAGTGCTCAGTTTACAGAATTTGCAGAGAAGCCACGCCCTGCCGCACCTGCCCCGAGGAGCTGCGCCATCTGGAAAGGGAGGCTCCCCGAAGGGTTCTCTATTGTACTACGCCGGTACTTTTCAAAGGAGCAGTTATGGCCGCAGATGTTGAAAGTGTGGCAGACCCTCTCCAAAATTCATCAGAAAAACTCTGCCTTCCTCATTAAATATAAATCTCTGCTCATCTTTTTATACCATTTTAGTCCATCTATGACGTTAATTGCGATTTCTTTTCAGAAACAAAGAAACCCTAAGAATGATGGTTATTCTGTTTATTTGGTAAATTACAGGAGTTAAATAGTATATAAATAGTTGATTGATATATTGTAAGTTTATCGTCCTGACAAGAAGATCCAAAAACAGCACTTAATCTGATAAATAATATGTTCACCTCTACTGGATCTTCAAAAGACAGTTAATGACTTTTTCCCCTGGATTTCTTATGGTATTTGTTTTATGCATGTAGCATTTTATCGTTATAAAGTCCCAATTGAGTTTTGATTGTTTGTAAAAAGATCCTATTTTGAATTAGATATAAGCAATTTGAGGACAGAGGATTAAGTCATTGTGCTGCTCAGAGAGAATGTTCTGCTTAGTGACACCTCAGCAAATTAGGGGACGTGGAGGTCAGAGCATACTTCCCTCCCAGGCTGTGTAGCCTTCTCACAATTGTGACTGTTACTCAGTGATACTTTTATTCACTTGATTCATTTTTTTCAGTCAGTTTTACATCACTTTTTATTCATTTTCAATCTTATAACACTTGTTTTATCAAATATTTTTTGTAACAAATATGAGATCCATTTGCATACAAAGGTTGAATCACTGAAATATTCAGCCAATGTGCATTTAATGATATGTGACTTGGTGCTTAATTCCATTTTTTTTTTCTTTTTTAATACTCTAAGCACACTTGTTGTTAGTTTGTGGTTTCTTCCACCTTGGAAATATCAGAGTGAGACAGATTTTTGTGTCTGTCATAGATAGTTTCTCGGTATATTTGCAGATTGCCCAGTTGTGCTTTTTTACTAATTTTACTCAGTTAATTCAGCATTTTAAAGAAAGCCCATCAGAGATGTAACTGATTATTCTTCTAAAGTAGAACCAAGAATTTAATAATAATGACAAATTTATAGCAATTGGCAAGGTCAGAGGCAGAATAAAAGACTTGATGTTCTTTCGGCTGTAATGCATAAAGATTTATTCTTTATTTTGGAGAGCAGAGATAGAGTATAATTAAAAGTAAACAACAAGCATAGAGTGCATTTTCTTTTTTCAGGCATTCCAATAAGTATTAATCAAGCTCTGTGCCCCTTGAAAAAGGTCATTCTAAAAGTACAAATTTGTTTTGATAAATAATTTCCAAATAGAATATTAACATTGACATTAAAATTTTGCATGATTTATAAAGAAATAATAAAAAACATCCTTTCATGATTAGGTTACCCATGATGGATTAGTAGTTGGCTAATGTGGCTTTTGATAAGCTTGTTACTATAAGCAGAAAAGCAGCGCTGTGCCAGTGAGCTTTCTCATCCCCGAGACACAGCACACAGCACCTGCGACTTCAAGGAGGAGAGGTTTAATTGCCTCATGGTTTCAATGCATGATCAGCTGGTTCCAAGGCAGAAAAGTCATGCAGGAAGGCCAGGAAGAGCAAAGATTCCTAGCTTACTTCAGACAGGAAACAGAGTTGGGGAGATGCCAGAGAGAATGGGTCAGGGGAGTAGATTCAGTTCCAAGGTCAAGCATCCATGACTCATCCAGACATACTCAGAAATGCATTCCACTGATCTTAGGCGAAGACCCCAAAGCAAGTAAAGCTGAACGTTAAACTGACCTCTGGAAGGACAGAATGAGAAGGAAAGACCAGAAAGGAGAGAAAGAGAAAGAGGACAGACGGAGGGAGGGCATTATAAATTATTTGCCAATGTCAAGATTCTCTAGTGAGCAAAATCAACATGATGATATAAAAATAATAAAATTGAAGTGATTGGATATCAACGTTTATAGTCTCTTGAGTCACAAACATTAATAACCTAAGAAAATTTTGATTTAAGCAAGGCAAAGCTAAAGAAAGGGAAGGAGAAAGAGAAACTAAAATCTAGCATGTGCAAGTTACTTCATTAGTAACTGTTACATATTAGTATTTGAATGTAATTCTTCCAAAAGAGACATTTCTCATATCGTATCTGTGTGTGTGCGCGCGTGTGTGTGTGTGTGTGTGTGTGTGTGTGTGTAAGGTCCTAAATCAAGTTCTGGCATATCCCAAGTCTGCTGTAGTATCACTTCCACTGAGATAGCTGTCTTTTCACTCTGATGGGACATGGAAGATCTATGACAACCATCTAGGCCTCTTTAATTAGAAAGCAAATCCTATTTGGAGATTGGCAGTCTTGTAACTGAATTGCTTTCCAAGGACTCCACTTCCTAATTCCATTACCTTGGGAGTTAGAATTCCATTGCTTGAAGTTGGAGGGTGCAACAAATATTCAACTCATTACTGGACAATAGTGGCACATGCTTATAATCCCAGCACTCAGGAGGCCAGCCTGGTCCACGTACTGAGTTGAAGACCAGCCTGAGGTATACAGCAAACTGTTCTTTCAAATCGTAGCAAAATTCTATCCTCGAATGGGTGCATCTTTATTCTGTTTACTTTTCTGTGTTATCTACATTATCTCCCTTCCCTAGGGTTTCAACATATTGAATGTAAACATTATTACACTCATTTTATGAAAAGGAAACAGGGAGATTAAACTGGTATTTCTCTATCAACTTTCCACAGTCAAGTGCTGCCTTGTGATAACACTTTTCATGCTACAGAGACTTAAAGAAATTAAAATGAAATAAAGACTCATGTAAATAAAATTACAGCTAAGTGAAAAATTTGTGGGTTTTCCAATGAGATTTTTTTAAATTAAAATATTTTGTGAAACATTTTTAAAATATCATGTTCTGGTAATGTGATGTGTTGATTTCTCTTTTAATCTAATGTCAAAATATGAGGTTCTCAATCCCAAAATTCGTTATTGGTGTTTGTAATAGCTTTGTTACCACTTACATACAATACCTACTCCTCCAATGTAAAGGATGAGAGATTTAACCTGTCTAATGTTTTGGGGGAGTTCAGTCTATGTTCAACTGGTTCCAAGAGAGAAAGATAATAGTGAAATCGCATAGCAAAGCAAAGATGCTTAGTTCTTGGTTATTGGAAAGCAAAACAAGGAAACAGTACCAGAGAACAGGTTAGGGACCACAGATATTACACAGGTGCACATCTCATGACCACCCAGTTACACCCAGGAAAATGCTTTACTTATCTGCGAGGCATTATTTAGGCCAAAGGACTTGACAAGTGTTCGTCATGGTCACTGTGATTTTATTCTGCTGTAAAACAACAATATCCAGGCTCCTCAGTCATTATCCACTTGCTTACATTGTTACAAATCATAGAAGATGGAGTTGAGATTCAGAACTGATTTGTGCATGATTTCAAACAAAGCCTGTTGTTTCCATGTTCCAGTAGTACTCTTGATGATAACTAAGAATATCCCAGTAATAGAGTCCTACCCACACCATCACTGTAACTTGTCCTGTTTACATAAGTAGCTAGAAGAACTTGAGTTCACTTCATAGTTGTAACGTTATCTTGATTGTTTTGTGGTTATAATATAACACCTTGCTAGGTTCATGACCAAATCTCTGAAGCGAACTTGATATGTGTGCATGCATGAATGTGCTATTGGTGAAGGTATGTGTGTGAGAGATAGTTTTTAATCACTCCAATAAAGGTATGTTCATGGTTCATCCCACTTAATGAATCACAGGCCCAGTCAGACCCCTCTCTGAGACTCCTGGATAATTGATGAGTGAGCTGAATATTAAAGCAGCTGAATGCATTCTGTTTTGCGATCAATCTGCATATTATATTACTTGAATTTCTAGACTTATGTACTTTAATAATCAAGTTGGATGTTGCTTAATTGAAGTGAAGAATGTGTTTTCAAGACCAGTGCTAGCCTTTGTACTGTTTCATGCAATTCCCAAGACTCCTATTTAAAATTGTTTGTTTCAAGACAGGAAGCAATTCCTTTGTATAATTAATCCATCAGTCACTCTGCCCTGTTAAATCTCTGTTCTTCCCCAAGTAAAATTATATTGTTTGATTGTACATGCACGAGGAGAAGTGATATCTGAACTTTTTCCTCTAATAAGTAAAAGCACTTGAGGTTCAAACTAATCATGAAGGAACAGCTTAAGTTTCTAGGCACTGTCCCAAATTACACATTATCAGCGCCGGGAGTTTGGCTCAGTGGCTTAAGCACCTGCCTGGCAGGCGTGAGGTTGCTGAGTTTGATTCCTGGTGCCACAGGAAAAAGAAAAAAAAAGAAGGGACCTTCAAATTACATATTATCTTTTTATTTGTAGGTGCTTTGACCTATTGGCCAAAGCACACTGATGAGTAATAGCTGTATGGCACTAACTGAATAGAATATGTAGATGGTAATATATCAGCTGAAAAAAGATCCATCAGCTATGTTCTTAATCAAAAGTGAAAGGAGGAAAAACAGAAACAGAAAAGGAGGAAAGAAGAGAGGGAAGGAGGGAAGAAGAGAAGGAGGGAGAGAGGAAGAGGAAGAAGGATGAGGAAGAGGAGAAGGAGATGTATTAAGAGGAATCAAAGGAGTTTAAAAGAGAAGTAAATGGTAGAAAGGAGAGGATGAGGTAGAGAAAGAATATTATAAAAATTTAAATAAAAATAAAAATAATTGCATATATTGCCAGATAGACAGGTAGATGAGTAGTTTTTGTTATTTTGAAACCAACAAAAATGTCAAAGCATAAAACTGAAGTTCTTTGTCTCACTTTCTGTCACTTTGTCATTGTGCTTTGAAATTTGACACTATTATGAGTTTACTATATTCCATTGCTGTGTGTTTCAAAAGTACCTGAGTAACTATGTTATTAATATTTTATATGATACCTAGTATATGATTTCAAAATTACTTTAATAAATATCATGAAATATCATCTTTATATTTGGAAACATTTTATCTTCTTCCCAGGCAGCTTTTGTTTTGCTGTTACAAAATATCTGACACTCACACTTAAAGGGAGAGAGCTTTATTTGATTCATGGTTTCAGAAGACTCAGTCCTTGGCTTATTAAAATTTTTTTCCAAAGTATCTCCCTGAATATATTTTGACAATGGTATTGTGAAAGCGAGAACACAGTCTGGAAAGAGAGAAAATTCCATTGCACCATGCTGAAACCAGGAAAAAATGTGTAATTCTTATTTCTATGTTTTACAAAAACAATTATTTATCATTTTAATGATTATTTAGTTTTGCTTTGGATCACTGAATTGTAACATTGTTCTTTTGTTACAATAATGCCATTTCTTTAATGCAAATGCATATAAAATTTAATATAATGTTTGTTTCCAAACTGTGGATCACACAAATTACTATAGAAACAACAAAAATTTCTCCTTCTTGTTACACAAATAATATCAGTGATGCTGTCATGTAAATTATATATATATATATATATATATATATATATATCAATATTCTAGTTTCCTTGTTTTCTTTTATTCCTCACAAAAATTCTGTGATTCTTATTTCTTTTGTATATTGAATATATGATGAGCATAATGCATAGGCCTCAAAGAGGTGAATTACACAAGTTTATCAAACAATAAGTGAATGAGTGAAATTGATACCTAGTGTTCTGATTACAGAACCTGTACCTTTCACTATCTAGCAACTTCATGCATATTATTTCAATTCAGTTTCAATCATCTTGTAAGGTTAAGCATCATTATCCCCTATAGGCAAACTCTCTGGTGTTTGGGTAAAATAATCAGCAATCTCAAATTAAAAAGGAGAGAGACATTTATTTTGACTCGTGGCTTTCGTGGGTTCAGTCCCTGATTGTCTTGCTCTAACAGGTTAATGTCATGGTGGAAGGGTCTGGCTAGGAAAATTTTCTCAGTGCGTGGCAGGCAAAATGCTGAGAGAGAGGGGAGGAACTGAGAAAGGAACTGTCCCACCCACAGGTGTTCACCAGTGACAAACCTCTTCCAAACAAGACCCACCTCCAGATAGCACCTTTCACCATGAATGCATCAAAGGGTCAGTCCACTGATCAGCAGAATGCCCATATGATCCATTGCCTTTTAAAAGTTCTTCTTCAGAATACATGAGATTTAGTATACCACCATGAAAGTTTCCTCAATGATTAAAAGAATGAAACAAATCCTCTTCTAATTTATTTGAAAATAAAACTTTATCATCAAGGCCAGAAAAATAGATTTAACTTTTGAAACTTGGGAAGCAAATATTCAGACCTATTTATTCCATAAAATTTTATGGCATCTGTTAGGGCCCTGGGAGATGACTGAACCCATGAATTTCCTGCACACTAGCAAAGAAGATTTACCATTTGTGCGTGATATCAACGTTTTTATTTGGAGCTGCTCTGCTTTGAGACAGATGTTCTGGGATTATTTCCACTGTTCCCATTCTAACTTCTCTCTCATTTTAGGGATGTCCTTCACAGAATAGACTGTCTTTCTTCTTTCAGGATAGTCCTGTAGGTATCTGGTAATAGCCCTTTCTTCTTTTGGGAGACAGAGCCTTGTGACACAATCCAGGCTGGCTGCCAACTATTAATCCTTCCGCACCAGCCTCTTGCACACAGGGAATACAGGCATGCAGCTCCACAGCCGGCAAGGTGATAACAGCTTGCAATTCTCTGTCATTTTTGATTTATTAGATTTCATGAACTTTGTTTCTGATTGTGCAGAAGGTGGAATACAATTTCTAGATTTTGCTGTTGTATTTGTTAACATTTAAAACTGCAATCCTAACCAATTAACCATGTCCTTAATCTGTGTTTTCTTTGGGAATGAGAGAGGCAAGGCAATGAAACAAACTATCCTAAATCTCTACAACACATAATTCAATCACTGAATCACTTATTAAATATGTAATACAAAAGTATGTGTTACTTGAAGAAGCCAAAAGGTTTTGTAATAATCATTGATTTTGGTCACGAATTGCATCTGTTCACAGAGGTGTGACTCATGCATCTTTATTAAAGACTGAACGACTCTGACTACCACCACCTGCTGTAGTCAACACCTGTAATGCTCCCCTTTAAGTTCATCATTTTCATTGCCATTGCAATATACAACACATGGGAACCTACATACACTGAGAGACCCTGAGATAAGTGTTTTAACTTGTTTCACTATTTAATAATTATAAAAATTATACATAAAACTATTTTTCATTTTTTTTAAATAATGAGATTGAGAAAATTTGACTATTGCATCCAACCACATAGCTAGTCATATTAAATTTTAAAATTTGGTCCTCGACTCAACACAAATGTCTAATCCCATGGATTTAAACACAATCTTAATGTGTTTAGTCAGAAAATCTCCTGTATGAAGTAGTACTTTTTGTCTCTTCTAAGAGATAGAATTCTATTTCCAGTTATACCTAGAAGAATTAATAGAAATTAAACATCAATAAATACCTCAAGTCATAGTGAGGGATGAGGCAAAGAACTCATCTGCATGACAAAATCTCACTCTGTGTGTGTGTGTGTGTGTGTGTGTGTGTGTGTGAGTTGGGAATCATGGTAGAGCAATTTATTCTTTTAATTTCTTTTTTTTTTCTTGTGAGCTTTTATAGTGGTTCATCAAGGTGAGTTTGAAGGTCATGCTCCTAGATCACATCTTATTTGACAAGATAAATTACAGCTCCTTCATTTCTTCCATCCCCTGTTGGAGACCACCACGAAGTGGCTCTGAGGAGGATTTGAAATGAACTAATTGGCTTTCTGTGTTTACCTGTGAGTCTATCCTAGGCCCAGGACCCTTGCCTGGTGAAGGGAGCTTATTCATAGTAAGAGAACCTCTATGAATCACTGGTCTTGGCTGAGGCCTGTAGTGACCTGTGAGACCAGAGACACCTGAAAGTATAAGTTAAGGCCACAGCTGAGGATGCCTGCCTCAAACACAATTAAGTAGATAGAGACTGCAGCTACAGGCATCTCATTCCCACCATAAGTGTCATCGTGGAGATGAGACAGTTCTCCTTAACTGGCATAATTTACCACTTGGAGAAGTCCTTGAAGTGACTCCCAAGGTCCTGCTCATTTCCTGTGCTTTCCTCAGTATCTCCTCTCTTTGTTTGAAAATGTAATAAATATGGGCTGCCCAGAGAAGCTCTTTGTCTTATCCCTCATTTTAGCCCCAGAGTCTCGACCTCTGCAGAGGGTTTTGATCCTCCTGGAGCCCTAAAATCATACCACTTGTCTCATTTATCTAAGGTTTCGCTGTACACTCATATGGGAGAATGGGGATCTAGGCTGGGTCCCCAGTAATCCCTCAACAATGAAAACTCCGAAAACCCTTACTTTATGCTAATCGTAAAATCTTTCTATGTTTTCAAATAAGTATTCATTCAATTAAGATCTGCTAGGGAAGCCAGTTCATAATGTTTTTTTGGCATGAGTGCTGTTTGATCTTTACTAAGGACCTTCTTTCTCCTCTTTCCTGATTGGAAACTTTCCATTCTTCCAGCAGAAGGATGACCAAAAGGATGTTTGAAAAGGACACAAATTTTTGTTTGGCTTCACATTGTGCAACAATGTTTTCTTGGCAAAGACATGGCAGGAGAGTTGGGAAAACAGAACATTTGTGTAAAGTTTTTCTGTATTACAAATTTATGATCCTCAGGGATTTGTAATTCGAACTGCCCTTCACATGATGTTTGGGAGTTTGTGATATGAGTAACGTGCTGCGACTACGGGGTATAAATTAACCTGAGTACATCTGCAGTTGCAAATCTGTAGGTGAAGTGTGAGGAGGAACTGCAGTGGTGTGGCTGCTGCATTCAATATGTTTCGGGAGTGTAAAGAGAGAGAGAGTTACAGATGACAGCTCTTGTGTTCTGTTTTTATCAGTTTACACTGATTCTATAGACCATGGGATGATTTTACGTGGAGGATATTTTATCATTTGTCTTGATTTGACTGACTTTTATAGAATGAATTTATAGGATTGGATCTGTTTTAGAGAGGCATTTCCAGGGGCTGAGACTCAGAGAGAGACTTTTATTTTATAATCCAGAAAGGAAATAAAGATACAAACCCCATGGGCTCTAAGAGAGAGAAGAGGGCGACAGACTAATACACTGAATGGTCTTTGTGCAATTTAGTTTATATCCTTACCACCCACCCCGGACTGTCTGCTGCTATCATTTAAAATTTTTATTTTTGAAGGTTGAGATAGCCCAATACTCAAGCCCACTGACTTTTGGGACACTAAATCTACAGATGGCAATGATAACAACAGATACTCCTTCTTCTTCTTCTTCTTCTTCTTCTTCTTCTTCTTCTTCTTCTTCTTCTTCTTCTTCTTCTTCTTCTTCTTCTTCATCTTCTTATGTTCTGTTTTATGCATAGAAATAGAAAACCCTCACACTTTACTCTCTCTTGGGTTGAGTTAGGTATCAAAGAAGTGATAAAATTCTAAGATATCTTGTTGTGATGGGGAATTAAGCACTCTGATGATAAGTAGTATATAACTTTCAGACAGAGAAAGCTATGAGTCATTTGAAAAAAGAAATTTTATGTCATTGTTCTTTCAGTTGTATAATTTAATTTAGTAATGGACCTGTGGAGTAAACTCTGAAGGTTGAACTCCAAATATTTGAAAACTAAAACCTGTCTTCTAGCAGATGTTTCCGTGTTTAACCTTCTTATCAGGCAATGGAGGGGGAAAATGTGTTGCTACTTTGACATGTCTTATGATGGCCAGAATAGAGAGACAAATGCTTATACAAATGGCACACATCCCTAACTTCAGTGAAGGAAGTGGAAATTGATGATCTGTTTGAACAATCATTTGTATGAAATCATCACTACAGTCCTGGTCATAAGCCTCTTCGAGTCCAACACAGAGAAGATATTAACTTGAAAACTTAGAAAAGTGGATAGACTCTAGCAGGACTCTAATAATTGTTTGCTAATGACTACTAATTTGAGGGTAAGCACCCATGCTTGACATGGAAGTTGTTCCATGGGCTTTTCCTTCTTTAGTCATCTGTCAGCAGTGCTTCTCCACCAGCCTTGCCACAGTGACCTATGAAGCACGAGTAAAAACACCTTTGCTTTTAAATGGAATTGGAGGAGTTTAATTTCCTATCCAGCTGGTGCAATTATCATGTACTCAAAATTTTTGCAGTTTGGAGTTTCAAGTTAGCTTTGTAATTTTTGACCACCTGGAAAGAAAGTCACAATTCAAAGTCATAGGCATCCAGTGACCATAATTGTTACACTCTTAACCCCTGTTTTACATATAAAATAGATTAAAGCATATCACACAGTACGCATAAAAATACTGATCCATATATTAAGTTTATGATGCTTTAACGGTGTGTCTATGATAAAAATAGAGAAAGGAAGAAATAAAAAAAGGAGAGAGATGGAAAAATTCAAAATTTTAACTTATATTAAAACAGAATGAAATGGAAGTGAAATACTTTACTAACAGTCCAACCAGAGAAGTTAATAGTAAGATCATAGTAAGATCAGATTTTTTAGATAATCAGATTTTTCAGAAAATATAATATCTCAGTTATAGCAATATTGTCTTTTTTTTAAATCTTGAAGATTTTTAGCTCTACAGATTGGTGATCATGCTATTTAAATTGCTCTCTGCTTTGTGATATTGATATTGTTGTAGGCACACAGATCAGTGACATATTAATACTTGAAGTCTGGATGCATCACAGATATAGTAGTTTTATAATATCTTACATTATTTTAACTTCTTGTAGTGAAAGAGTTTTCAGTAGAATTGAAAATCTTTGTACCAGTTGATTGGCACAAGTACCTCTGAGACTCCAAATCTGAACATAAACATTCAGTCTTTTGCAGGGAGAATATTGAGATGATTTGTCCTATTCACTGTGTAGTAAGTGATGGAAACCTATTCACTGTGTAGTAAGTGACTGAGGTGATTTGTTCTATTTACTGTGTGGTAAGCAATAGGAAGAATTCGAAAGAGTTTTCCACTGCTTTTCTTTGTTTAAAATAACTGATCTGTTCAATTGCTTCTGTGTAGGAGGGAAAGACCTGTTCAATGGAAAACAAAGAAAATCCTGCAAGAAATGCCACTGCAGAATCAAAGCCTGCCCCACAGGTACTTTTTCAGCACTTTTATTTTTGTAATGTCAAAAGCATTCCTTGGGTCACTTGAATTCATGCATTTCTCTCTTGCTCTTTCTGGAGCAGGATGTTGTATTGGCTGGTCTGGGCTGGTCCGGAATGGTCCATTCAACCTGGGCCTCTGGATTTCAGTATCACAATACCTCTGTGCCTGCCAAAAATGCGTTTGGTTCAACTCTGTAAGCTGTTCCATCCTAATTCAATGAGCAAAACTAAACTAAACAGAGAAAACTAAAACTCAATACATAGAAGAAATTAAAGAAGATTTGGGGAGGTGGAGGAAGTGGGAAGAGTATGAATTTTCCACAATAGCAAAAAAACAAACACAAGTCCAGAGCTCAGTTCTGAATTCTCACATATACTATTTTATCAGTACATCAGGGTAAGACTTTGAAAATACTGTCATGAAAAAAAACCTAATGTATTTGTTAAAACAAATTAATAAAAATTGTTTTACTCTTTAAAACCAAGTTTCTATGTGACATTCATCAGAATTGAGTGGTTTGGTTGCAGTTTTCTCCAAGTTGTCTTAAAATTGGCCATGTTTAGACTAAAGATATCTATAAACCTTCACACAGTGGAGTATTTAATAACTTTATCTATTTTACTTGTGTCTGTCATTAGTTTTCTATGAGGTATATGCTGAGGTGTGTAAATTTTAACTATTCTGCTGGTAGGATTTGCATTTCTACCTGAAATGGCATTTTGTTTGATTCCTCTAACTGTCTTTTCTCTGTTGTTTGGCAGAAATTGCAAATGCCCCCTTGTTCTGAATGTGAGGTGAAGAAAGTCCCAGAAAAACAGTTAACCAGCTTTGAAGGCACAGCACCCAGAGAAAAGAAAATACTGTAAATGCCACAAAACTGCTTTGAAAACATCCATTTGCTATTGTCTTCATACTCTTTTTAGACTACAGGCTTGATGGAAATACTAAGTTTCTAAAGCATGCAATTTTTTCACAACTTTACTTAACTTTATAAAGTAGTCCACAAACTTTCCAAAAGATTCCAGACCAGTTATGATCTTTAAGCAATAACCTACGTGAAATGGATTTCTGTAGTTATAAATGTTTTCTGTCATCACTAAATTGATAAGTATAAGTTGGTGTATTTTGGACTGCAGTGCAACATAACCCTTAATTCTTCTTGTTCATTTGGATGCTAGTATTTCTATGATCTAATTATTGACATCAACTGGAGAATAAAGTGCTGTCCATCCTCAGTACTCTCAAAATCTAAATCGCAACCACATCTTTAAGGTTTGGGGCTATACCAGCAAATTAGGGCTATTATACTTCAAGGTTGAAATTTCGCCTACCTTAATATATTCTTTTATTGATGGTGTTCAACATTGTTCTTCTCATCTTTAACTACTGATGATTTAGTTTGAGTTATGGCAGTGCAGCTCTGGCAAAGATTTAGTCAGCTAATGAAAATTTTTAAAAATATTTGGGGTGATGTAGACAAACTATTTGGATAAATGAACAACTTAATGACACCACTGAATCTTTCTTTTCTGCATTGTATGGTCACATCTTTTATGTACTTTCCTCAAATTATTCTAATTTGGGAATTGAGTTGTTTGAAATGCTAAGCATTAGTTTTGGTATAAAGTTGGGTAATAGAATATGAAGAAGACTTTAAACTACAAATTTGCAAACTGATTTTAAATATATAAAGAGAGAGACTATATATGTAGAGAGAGAGAGAGAGACATTTGATGAGTGAAAAATAGCTATGCTGATCCATTGAATATAGTCTCATTTAAAAAAAAATGGGGCTAGGAACATAGCTCAGTGCCACGGTGCCTGCTGCCTATCAAGTGAAAGGTCCTGAATTTGATTCCCAGTACCAAACAAACAAACAAACAAAAAGCTGTTGTGTTCATTAATGCAAATTAGCAAAATTTATTTTAATCATCTAAACTAGATTTTTATGTAAGAATATCAACAAATAACTTCACATGGAAATAACCTAACTATGACCCACCTTTGAAAGGGACCTAGACAATAACTGACTATGTGATAGAATCAGTAGTGAGTCAAACGTGCTAGCTCAAATCAATGGATTAAGGGATGTAGATTATTTGCACTAAGTGTATTCATTTCTGTTGTTTAAACACATTGAGTAAGTGCAGAAAGCTTATAACATTATTGATTCTGCTAAATGAATCTGGTGGTTAACAAAAACTCATTTGTACAAGTGTAATCTAGAAGTAAGTAAATAAAAATAAACTAAATGAAATCTGTACTCAGTATGTTAACTTAAATTCTGAGTTAGAATGGTACATATTTGATCCTTGTGAAATATGTGAATCAGTCTAATGACTGATAGAATTAGAAAGTATCCTTATCAGTAAAAGGAACATTATGTTATATTTACATAGCAATTCTACTGATTTAGTTCAAAATCTTTTATCAGTATATTTTATATAATGGTCTAGTCCAGAGAAAAAGAGATGTGATTTTACAGCAGACCCATACAGTTTTCAGATGACTTCAGGTAATCAGGGGAAAAAAAAGAGAAAGGATTCAGTTTGAATTTTCTGTTGAGATTTTACCAGTTCTAAAGAACATATAATGCTGCAAAGTAGAATGTTACTAGGCTCCGAATTCCTGTGTTTTTTTTCCCCAACCTTCCTAGGACATCTGAATAATTCCAGAGATTAACAAAAGAGATGCAGACAATTTCAGTTTAATTTAGGTTTACTTTCTCACTTGTAGCTTGGCCCTAACTTTTCTCTTCGACAGCATGGTTCCCGAAGACAGTTTATCCTCAACACAGCATCCCGAGGACTGTTTATCCACACACAGCGTGATTTAAGGTTTTTCAAATTGTTATGAAACAACATTGAAAAATGAGACTGTGGCTTAATATTAGTCAATTTCAAGAACTTTATTTTGTAGTTTTTTTTTATTGTGTATGTCTAATGATTTCCTATCCTACATAGTACATGAACATATAATTAATTCATTTTTCTCAGCTGCTGAAATAATCAAGTGTTCTCTCAATCAGCATAATTAATTTTTCCCATTTAAAATATGTAACCTTAAGGCTCCCTCAGAGTTTTATGTGAGGGTAACACCATCTGTTGAATAAATAACCTAGTGTTTTCTTTTCCTGGAGTTTCTATACATTTTTTGGCAGATTCTACTAAGGCATTCTTTTGTATTCTAATCTACACCTGCATTTAAATGCATGCATTTTTCCCTCAATACTTTGTTTTAAAATAGAACCTGAGGGGTTTATAAGTTTTTCTTACATGTGTGGTATTTATTTTAAGAGAAGTATCATTTCTTATTATTTCTTTTGACAACTAGGTATATAAATAAATGTCATTTTTGAGAAATTAACATTGATTCCCCAATTATTTACCTATACAAAATTATTAACCAAAATGTTGATGATAGATAGTATAATTATATTATGTACATGTAATGTTAGACATTAGAGGACTGTACATTCTGCAGAATATGAATTCCTATTAAGAATACAAAACCATCCTTTCCAACAGAGTAACTTGTTTTGATAAAGGTATCACAAGAAGTAAAATAAATGTAATTTCTCTCTGGTTATTTTTCAATGCCAAACAAATACTATGTGTTCATTTCTATGCTGGAAATTTAGTTTGAATTTTGTCTTATTGTATGCACATTAACTATATTAACTATGTACATCAAATCAGTACCTAAAATGTGTCAGATCTAAGTGAATGCTGAGTCTATCTATCCAGTGCAAACATGCTCAAAAGAAAAATGAATAATTTCAGTCACTCATCTGAATGTGGTTTCCTATGTAATCTCAAGTATATGGCAACTAAAAATACTAGGTTTCCAACTTTTTTCATTGATTAAGCAGATATTTAGCATCATTACGCTATTTCAATGACAAACCTTTTTTTATAAAACACTCTCAGTTTCAACTTCAAAAATGGTTATACATATGTGGAGGAGACATTTACTGCTTTAGATGGACAGTACAGATTGCTGGACTCAAACGATATTTGTGAACTTTGCTATATGGAATCTTTTATTTTTATAGCTCAGGTACAGTAATTAGCACTAACTACAGCAGAGACCGAAGTGATTATTGACACCATCAAATAGGTTGAACTGACTGGATTTAAGAGTAAGGAAAATACTTACTTGTATATTTGGGAGACATTTTCTTACTCGTGTGTACGATTTTAAACTCTCCCCAAATTGTGTATCCACCTGGATTGTGTTACGTAATTGATGGTCAAATGATGAAGAATAAAAGGTCCTGAAAGATGGTCTGTTTTGTTCAACGGATGTTTGTTCCCAAAACTTCAATTTACATTTTTCTACAGAAGTTAATTCAGAAAGAAATTATTAGCATTAAAAGAATTCTAACTTTGGGGTTTTGAAATTTCCTCTAGAAATGTCTTCAATCTCTTTGACAGTGCTCTAGAAATATATATATATATATATATATATTTTTTTTTTTAATTTAGAGGGTTTTTTTAAATAGAGTTCACATGATGGCAGGAAAGTTTGTTCATTTTTAACTTAAGTTTTATTCATACTGGCAGATAATTGCTGCATATGTTTAAGTGGTACAATGTGTTGTTTTGATATAACTACACGTGGTAGAATAATCATATCAAGTAAATTAACATATCCTTGATCTCAGAAATTAAATGCAAGTGCTTCGAAGTAGCTGTTGTTTGGATTGTGCTCAAATATTTGTGGAACGAATTATTTCAGGAGCTGAAGCAGCATTAGAAGAAGGAAAGCAAATGGCAAGAATATATTCTGGTATGATAACAGAACCAAAAAGCAGTCTCTTAGCAAGAGAAAATGAATGTTTTTTTCTGTTTTGTTTTGCTTCTGTTAGTTTTGCTCTTACACTATTTTTCCTTTGCCTTTTTGTTAAAAGTTTGTGAACCTCTGCCTCTGATTTTAGGCAAAGTAGATATCACACAGTTGGGTGAATTTTTAAATGAATCTCATCTTAATAGATACAGTAACTGACCACATAAGGACAGGGATATATTTTAAGAGATCACTCATTAGACAATCTCACTACTGTGTGAATACCACAGTGTACACACAAAAGCCTGCATGGCATTGCCTGCTATGAACACCTTTAGGCTACTTAACACAGCCTATAGACCCTAGGTTACAAGTCTGTACAATAGATGGGTAGACTGAATACCACACGTAAATGGAACACAATGATGAGTATTTGTGCCTCTGAACATATATAAACAGATGAAAAATGGTACCTCAAAATAGTAAATGATAGTAACTCTCAGTTCTATTAAATTGCTTTGGGACCACTATTAAAGAACAAGTCTGTCATTGGCCAAATCACTGCTGTAGAGTACATGAAGACGTATCACACAGGCTTTGAGTCTTTAACTGGCATGTATCTCTGATACACTTAGATAGGCACTGTTATGGTTTATGTGTAAAATGCCCCCTCCCCAAAGTCCCAAGTACTTCACAGTGGGCCTTTTAAGAGAAGAAGGGATCACAGGTGTGTATTACACACCAGGAGATTAATATACAGATGAATTCAGAGCTAAAAGTGCTATTAGGCAGCAGAGTCTGGTCAGAAGAGATTGGTCAAAAGGGGCTTGAGCTGGAAGGGCATGTTCTCACCCAGGTTCCTCCTTTCTCTCTGCCTCCTTCCTGCTGTGAGTGGGGTGGGGGGGCATCTTTCTCCACTGGACCCTCCCACCATGCCATCTCAGCCTTGGAACAGCCCACCATAGAGCGAACCCTCTGAAACTGGGCGTGGAATTAAATCTCTGCTCACAGAAGTTATGGGTGTTGGGAATCACATCCCAGAGACAGGAAAGCTGACTGCTCTGTGCACAGCTCACCTAAGTATGTGTAGCTTTAGGGTCCTCATCACTTACACTAAAATCAGGGGTTTATATTCTGTGAACTTGTCTGTTAGTAAAAGAATTGAGACTGTCGAGGAGATAAAAGAATTTCCTAAGGAGGGCACTCTGGATTTCTCAATTCTCTGATCTTTAATAAAGAAATAAATTTCAATTAAATTTCAGCATGAGTTTGAGAGGGAACTAACGCCCAGACAATCCTACTGTATTACCTCCGACAGGTGGCTAACCTCTCTGTGCTTCACTCTTTCCTCCAGTGCATTGGAAGTAACAAATTAAAATGCGTCAAGATAACAACAGTTATTTCATTTAAGTACGGACTTAGTGTATACAGAAAAGTCACAGAGTAAGCATCTAATACTAGCCAGCAGTTTCTAATCCAATGATATCTACACAGTTATAAACACACTAAATTACACAATATAAAAACAATAAGTACACGCACACAAATGCATTTCAAAATGCCCAATAAGAACGTTGTGATGCTTGTGGAATTGCTCACGTATCTTGTCTCTGTTTTTCCTGTGTGCTGGGAGGCGCAACTGTACTGAATGAGTAAAAGGTTCATTCATCTTGCTTACAAAGAAACTAAGTTAAAGTTTTATTATTTAGAGGAAAATATTGCCTTGGTCTAGGCTCTATTATATTGACTCTATATTTTTATTTTTTATTTATTTATTTATTCTTGCAACACCAGGGATCGAACTCATAACCTCATGCCTATCAGACAGGCACTTAAGCCACTGAGCCAAACTCCTGGCCCTAATTTTTTTGAGGCAGGGTCACACTATATACCCCAGGCCGGCCTTTGTGCTCGCATTGTAGCCCAAAGCTGGCCTCCAACTCACAACGCTCCTCCTACTTCAGCCTCCTGAGTGCTGGGATTAAAGCAGTGTGCCACCACACCCAGTTGAATCTATATTTTTAAATACAAGAGTTAAAATCTAATGATTATATTTTTAAAATTCCTGTGGAGAGATACCAAACCCTTCTTCATTTAATCACTCAATATTATCACATAACTTTCCTCCTACAATTATTTAATTTCTGTCTGCTCTGTGAGTCATAAATATTAATTAAAACTCTGAGGTTCTGTTTGTTTCCCAATTACTTTGTGAAATTGCAATTATTTTCACAATTTATTCTTATTTAATCTTACTAAATAATGATTGAAATCAGGGAAATATAAGAAATTCATCATTATTTGCACCTATATTAATTTCAATAAGATGTATCAAAGTCTATAAACAACTGTCTTATAACAACAAATTTGGAAGAGTTATTTCTAAAAATTAAGTTTTTACATGCAGAAATAGGGTAATTACATGCTCCAGTGACATTTTTGTGATGAACAGAACATTTTTCTGCTCCCCAAGTTTTAAACATGGAAGAGGCCCCAGTATCAGTTTTACAGGGGCTTTTAAAAGACTAAGAAAACATTAATCAAAATGAAGCTCATTTCAGATTTTGTGATGCAAATCATTCCAACCACATTCATTTTTGAAATTACATTTTTTTCTCATTTGAGGAAAAACATTCTCTTTCCTTTTCAGCCTTTCTCTCTAGCTCAAATCTTCAAAACCTAGTGGACTTCTTTATGTCCTCCCTATTTCTCATTCTTCCTTTTATTAAAGCAAAGGAGGCAAGTAGACATTTTCCCATGGTGTCTTCAAAATTGCTTTTTTTTTTTTTTTCAGAGCATAAATGTGATCATTTCTGTGGGACTGTAGCTCCTTAAAAAGTCTGGAACTAATATAACCAACATACTCTATTCACAGATGTGCTGCAGTTTGAACTGTAGTCTTCTAACTTCCATTTTGTGTCCCCTGTGCTCCCCAGAGAACGTCCACACTGATTCTTTAAAACACAATATGTAATTTTATATGCAACACAAAATTCTAATATACACACAC